>OZ014521.1:521689494-521894494 GCA_963966055.1 Lathyrus aphaca
GCCAAACTTTGCACATACAAGCATTTACGTGTGGAGAACATGAAAGCATGCATCAACCAGCAAGCAAATCACCCTAAACTAGCACATGCAATGATCATACAATGATCCATGGCAATTAAAACAAGTAAGGGGATCAAACAAGCTCAAACCAGCTCATATATCACATTCTACATCAGTGTTAACCGGTTAACCAAAGCGTTAACCGGCTAACCAGTCCAAACCTGCAGAAAAATACGCAGAAAACAGGTGCGTTAACCGGTTAACCAAAGCGTTAACCGGTTAACACTGTCAAAACAGCAATAAATCCTACATGAAAACCAGCTCAAACCAGCTTATCCAAATAATTCCACCACATACCAGCAATCAATTAAGCATGAAATAAATGGATCAATTCACATTAATTAACATCATTAAGCTCATGAACATTAGCACACGATCCGGTTACAGATCAACCAATCAATTCAAGCAACACAAGCAAATACACAAGCACGTGGTGGATCTAAAGCACAAGCATGCAAATAAGTTAAAAAAAGAGCTAGATCTGAACTTAACCAACCTAAAAAGCTGAGGTATGCTTTGGTAATTTTTGTTTGAGCTGGAAATGAGAGATCTCGTGGAAAACTTTGAAGATCCGGTGCTAATCCTCACACTCCATGCAAAATAAATGCAAGCAAAGGGTCTTGATGCAGAATTTTGGCTCCAAAAGCACTTATAATCTCCAAACCAGATCTGAACCACCAAGTAAACCAGCAAAATGATGTAAGAAGCTATAGATGGAGGTATAGTTCCAAGATCTACACACTTTAGTGCAAAGTTATGTGATATTCAAAGAAGAACTTTGAGTGATTTGGAAAATTGGGAGAGAAAAGTGAGAGAATGGTGAAAAGTGAATTATGAGAGAGTTCTTGGTTTGGTTTGGAGGGAAATGGATTAAATATGGTTTAGGTTTAGGGCCCAAAATTTTGGTTTGGGATCCAAAAAATATGGTTTGGAATTGGCTTAGAAAGTGATTAGGACCTAGCATTGGAATTAGGCTTGGATAAATGCTCTAGATCCTTCTCCTTAATTCAAAATGAATAAAAATCAGAAAATTGGAAAATATGAGCCAAAACACATGCTGAATTTTGCTGCTGGAATTCAAAATTCGTAGCCGTTAACCGGTTAACCAAAGCGTTAACCGATTAACACCAGTGAATTTTGAATTCTCCCTCCTTTTGGTGGGAAACTTCCATAATAACCCGGCGCCAACCATTTGATCTGATTTTGATCCCCAATCCTTTTTAGGGCTTTGAACATGATACAGAGCTTGCATAAAAGATCCTGTGAGCTTCTTGCCGGGTCACCATGCTCTTGATTTTGACTTGTAGTGCTTCAAATTTCCCGGATGGTTGATCATATGCCTTATGCTAGAACATGCGAGTGCTATGCTTCATCTTTCTATGCAAATATGCTAAGGACATGACATGCTCATGATGATTATGATATGATGATGATGCTAAATAGAAGAGGGAAAATTTGGGGTGTTACAGCTGTCCCTATTCAAGCAACTATTAATTTGAAAAGGACGGTATCACGGATATCGACCGTTCAAGATAAACTGTGGTTGAATACCAAGAAGACCTGAAATTTGCACTCTGCTGGAGAATGCAAGAATGGGAAATAAACCCAACCAAATGATGCTTTGGCGACTGAAGTGGGGACAAAGCAGACGAGCTCCTTCCAAATTGAATTGTTACGTCGGATAAGAAAACTTAGACAGACGAGTCTCTCTTCGAGCAAACCTGTTACGCCAGGAACTGGACATACGAGCCCTCTCCAAATAAACTTGTTACGCCAGGAAATGGACATACGAGCCCTCTTCGCGATCTGAGACAGACGATCCTCCTTCCGATAAACCTGTTACATCAGGACCGGTAATACACTTAAGTTTGTGGGATAGACATGCATAATCAGGATAGACGAACCCTCTTCATATATTATCTGTGGATATATGGTTTAAGATAGACGAGTCTCCTTCAGATAACCTGTTACGCCAGGTGCAACAATACGATTTGACAAATCCTCTTCACAAATCTTGTGTAGATAGTGGTGCTCGAGAGAGACGAACCTCCTTCGGATATACCTGTTACGCCAGGACCGGTAACCATTTTGACGTTTAATCCCACCGTCAGGACTTCAAACCTCTTCAATACAGACGAGTATTGGATAATCATCAAGAGAACACAAACGAGTGCCATAAGTCAATGATATAAACGAATATCAGACGATGATCTAAGAAACATAGACGAGCGCTTCAGGCGATGATACAGACGAATATCAGCCACTGGTACAGACGAATACCAGAAATACAGCACAAACGAGCATTCAGAGTAGCAATACAGACAAATACCAGAGTGATTATCCAATCAACATTCATATATAAGCTAACACAAACAAGTGTGAGTGATGATACAGATGAGTGTCCAAACAATGCAAACGAGTTTCAAACAGATAACAAACACAGACGAGTGCTGGAGAATGCATACGAGCAATCACACAGATGTCACACATAGACGAGTGATGGGGAATGTAGACGAGCATCAACATCTACCACACACAGGCGACTGCTGGAAAATGCAGACGAGCACCAAACAAAGTGCCCTAATTGGCAACAATGATCACGACACTGTAGGGGAGCCAGGTTAAGAGGTTTTGACGATGCTCTGGATGGGGAGATGAACAACTGTATGTGTCATCACAAAGGCTAAAAATAAATTGGCGACTTCTTTGGGGAATATTTCAACAATGGGAGCAAGTCCCGATCATGCACTCTGTGGAGGATAACCACCTTCATACTTGGCTGGGGATGAGGCTTGGTTAAGACTCCGGCTGGGGAGAGAATTCTGAAAATTATGCCTCTGTGGGGAAACCGGGTGCACAACTGCTCGCTGGGGATAATTTCGCTCGTGGAAAGATAATCCGCTTGGGGAATGGAAACTCTTCAAATAGCCTTGGCATTCTGCTGGGGAGATGACCAAGATATCCTGGAAATACTTGGTTGAGGAGTGAAATGTGAACAAATGTCTGCACTACCTTGTCGCACTCGCCAAAAATAAATTGGCGAACTCATTGGGGATATTTCAATGATGGTTGCGTATCAATCATGAAACTCTGTGAGAAATGACGAATTCCCGACCCGACTGAGGGGAATACTTGGTCAAATAACTTTTGCTAGGGAAAGAGTTCTGACAGTTACAACCCTGCGGGGAATTAGGCATTCAGCTGCTTGCTGGGAATAACCCATTCTGACACAAAGACTCTAATTGGAGACAAACCTCTTCGATTGGGTTTGAAGTTCTGCTGGGGATACTATCCTACTCTGACTCAGCTGGGGAAGGTTCCATCTGAACTCTACTGGAAATAACCATCTCTTTCTTGTGAAGGACAATCGCTGCTTGGGGAGGACACCTCTTTGATCAATTTTGAAATTTCGCTGGAGATTCCACTTGCTATAGCTCAGATGGGGAGTACTCTCTGCTTGGGGAAATGCCACATCGCCTTGTAAAACATGCAACAACATTATACGCACATGTGCCCCGAGGACTTGCATGGTATGATCCGTTCATCCATTGTCACCCGACACTCAAAGATAGTTTTAATTGTTTCCCTACAATGTCAATTTTTTTAGAAAAAATCAACATGTTTCATATGCAATGCTTTTTTTTGCCAAAAATTCAGGACATTTTTGCAAACAAAATAAACACAACACAACATGGCTTTTTGGCCGAATGTTCATTCATTGAATGGCCTATGAATAGGCAAAGTTTATTTACATCAGGAAGCAACTACCTGGAAAGAGGTAGCTACCATAAAATTGAGAAAAGAAAATATCCTAATGGCAATGTACACGGCATTCCAATGAGTTTCCTTCCCGCTATGACCAACATATCTTCAAGACTTTATGTTCTCGCCTTCGCTTTCTGAAGAGGATGAGGGGACTAATTCCTATCCTTCTGATATTGTCAGATTATATGAAACGGTGATTTGGTTCAGATTACCCGGATCACAATCGTTCGCTTATTCCCTTGTTTTGTGTGGATCTCCCTTTCGGGTTTTCAATCCACCGGGATACCCTTTTTTGCCTGAGCTGTCCGATGTGACTTTTCAACTTAGCGGGTGTACATATTTTCATTTATTTCCCTAACTTTTTCCCGATCTTTTTATTCTGTTTTTAGCTCGCCGGGATGCCCTTTCCTTCCCTGGACTTTAATTCTGTTTTTGTGTCCAGCGGGTCTTTTTATGCGAAGTATTTTTTAACTGCGTCCGAGTGAACAGGAGACTGGAAATCTTCTCCATCCATAGTAGTGAGCATCAATGCCCCACCAGAGAAAACTTTCTTTATTATGAATGGGCCTTCGTAATTTGGGGTCCACTTGCCCTTGCGATCTGAACCTGGAGGAATGGTCCTCTTGAGTACAAGCTCGCCTACTTAGTACTCTCGAGTACGTACTCGTTGGTTGAATGCTCGCTTCATTCTCCTCTGATAAAGCTGACCATGACAGATAGCCGCTAATCTCTTTTCCTAAATTAGACACAACTGATTATATTGAGCACGTACCCATTCATCCTCATCAAGCTTCACATCCATCATCACACGTAATGAAGGAATTTCTACCTCAACAGGCAAGACTGCCTCCATGCCATACACCAAGGAGAAGGGAGTTTCCCCGGTTGACGTCTTGACTGACGTTCGGTACCCATGCAACGCAAATGGTAACATCTCATGGCAATCTTTGTAAGTGACAACCATCTTCTGCACAATCTTCTTAATATTCTTGTTAGCCGCCTCTACCGCGCCATTCATCTTTGGCCGGTAAGGAGAAGAATTATGATGTTGGATCTTGAAGTCCCGACACAGTTCTGCCATCATCTTATTGTTTAAATTGGAACCATTATCAGTAATGATTCGCTCAGGCACTCCGTATCTACAAATGATGTCTCTTTTCTGAAACCTGGATACCACCTGACGAGTGACATTGGCATAAGATGTTGCTTCAACCCATTTGGTGAAATAATCAATCATGACCAAGATGAAGCGATGACCGATAAGATGCACCTTGTCTACATAAATCTGGCACTTGTGGCACTTACGGGTGTACGAACAACAATTTGCATCCATTGCTAGCCAATAGTACCCTGATCTCAACAACTTCTTAGCCATTGCATGCCCTCCTGCATGAGTATTGAAGGATCCCTCGTGGACTTCCTGCATTAACAGGTCTGCTTCGTGTCTATCCAAGCATCTGATCAAGACCATGTCAAAGTTCCTCTTATACAAAACCCCGTCTGCATTCAAGAAGAAGCTATCCGCAAGTCGTCTCAAGGTCTTCTTGTCGTTGGATGATGCCCCAACTGGGTATTCTTGTTTTTCCAGGAAAAGCTTGATATCGAAGTACCAAGGTTTCTCATCAGACACTGCGTCTATAGAGAAAGCATAAGCTGGTGCGTCAAGCCTAGAAATGTCAATCCTAGGCACATAGTTCCAACACAAGACTTTGATGGACGAAGAAAGAGTAGCCAATGCATCGACAAACTGATTCTCATCTCGTGGTATATATTGAAGCTTAATTGTTGTGAATAACGTCAACAGTCTTCTAGCATAATCCCTATAAGGAATTAAATGTTCTTGATGTGTATACCACTTGCCGGTAATCTGATTGATAACGAGGGCTGAATCTCCGAATATATCAAGGATCTTAATTTGAATATTAATAGCCTCATCTATTCCCATTATTCACGCCTCGTATTTTGCTTCATTGTTGGTGCAACCAAAAGTAATCCTAGCAGCGAAGGGAAAGTGAAAACCTTCGGGAGTGATAAGGACATCACCAACTCCATGTCCGTTGATATTGACCGCCCCATCAAACATCAACTTCCATTTGGATTCAGGGTCAGGCCCCTCCTCCGGAAGTGGTTCCTCGTAATCTCTTGCCTTGAGGTACACGATGTCCTCATCAGGGAAATCAAACTGCATTGGTTGATAATCGTCTTCAAGCGGTTGATGTGCAAGATAATCTGACAATACACTTCCTTTGATGGCTTTCTGGGAAGTATACTGTATGTCATACTATGTTAAGATCATTTTCCACCTTGCAACCTTTCCGGTTAATGCTGGTTTCTCGAAAATATACTTGACGGGGTCCATTTTTGAGATTAGCAGTGTGGTATAGGTCAACATGTACTGTCTCAGTCGGCGATCAACCCATACCAAAGCGCAACAAGTTTTCTCGAGCAATGAGTAACGAGATTCACAGTCGGTAAACTTTTTGCTAAGGTAGTAAATAGCATGCTCTTTTCGACCAGACTCGTCATTTTGGCCTAGAACGCACCCCATTGACCCTTCTAACACAGTCAAGTACATGATAAGTGGCCGTCTTGGAACTAGAGGAATTAGAATCGGAGGCTCCTGCAAATATTCTTTTATCTTTTCAAAGGCTCTTTGACAGTCCTCATTCCACCTGACCGTTTGTTCTCTTCTTAACAATTATAATATTGGCTCGCATGTGGCAGTTAGATGAGATATAAACCGAGAAATGTAGTTCAATCTCCCTAACAACCCACACACTTCTTTTTCTGTTTTCGGTGCAGGCATATCTTGTATTGCTTTTACTTTTGCAGGATCTACCTCGATCCCCCTCTAGCTAACAATAAAACCCATCAACTTACCGGAATGCACTCCGAAAGTGCACTTGTTTGGATTCAACCTCAGTTTATAATTTATCAATCTATTAAATAGGTTTTTGAGATTGACCAGATGCTCTTCTTCGTCCCGGGACTTGGCAATCATATCGTCCACATAGCATTCGATTTCTTTGTGTATCATATCAGGGAACAGAGTTACCATAGCCTGTTGATACGTTTCCCCAACATTCTTCAATCCAAAGGGCATAACCTTATAACAGAATGTACCCCACGGGGTACTGAACGTCATTTTCTCCATGTCTTCCGGTGCCATCTTGATCTGATTATACCCGGAGAAGCCATCCATGAAAAAAATACCGAGAACTGAGCGTTGTTATCTACCAGCACATCAATGTGAGGTAATGGAAAGTCATCCTTTGGACTTGCTCTGTTTAGATCCCGATAATCGACGCACATCCGGACCTTGCCATCCTTCTTTGGTACAGGCACAATATTAGCTACCCAAGGTGGGTAACTAGTTACAGCAAGGAACCCGACATCCCACTTCTTTTGAACTTCCTCCTTGATCTTCATAGCCATATCAGGGCTTCTTCTCCACTTTTGCTTTATCGGAGGACATTCTTCCTTTAGTGGCAGCTTGTGTACAACAATGTTAGTATCTAGTCCTGGCATATCTTGATATGACCAGGCAAAGATATGCACATATTCACGAAGCAAACCAATCAACTTTTTCTTTACCTTGGCCTGCAGACTGGACCCAATCTTTATCTCTTTCTTTACATCTTCAGACCCGATGTTGATGATCTCTATTTCTTCCTGATGAGGATGAATGACCCTTTCCTCTTGTTTCAACAACCTAGCCAATTCTTCTGGGAGTTCACAGTCATCCTCAACCCCCTCATTAGCTTGGTATATAGGATTGTCGAAGTCATACATAGTCATAGTAGGAACTTTATCACAGGAATCCGAATGATCAACACTGCACAAATGATGTGCTCACTTCAGAATCTGTTCTTTTTCAAGAGACGCAAACACACAAAAAACACTAAAAATAAAACATTGCCATTTTATTTGTTTTTTGTGAATTTTTTTTAAACGAAATAAGGAGAACACAATTTGCTTGAAAAATGTCCTTTATTTCATGACAACAGTAAATGCATTAAAACATGGTGGCCCTACATATGGATCCATGCACCTTGGGCAGAGTACAGGATTTAACATGCAATATGATAAAAATGGAAACAAAGAAAATTACTTTGACTGCCAAGTAACTTGAACAAAATCTTCTGCAGACCAGTTCCGGAGCTCCTCCCCAGGTACGCATGGGTGAATTCAATTATCCAAGTCGCAGTCACTATCCCCATCTGCATCTATAGCACAAATGTTGTTGTAGTCGAGCATTCCAGCGCTTGTGAATGCTATGGGCTTACTGCCTTGAGACCCACTGGACTGACCAGGTTGATATCCAAGACCAAACTTGTCGTCTTTCTTTTCCACTTCTAGCAGCTTGCCCCAGCCTGGGCGCTTCCAGATCGAACTACTTCCTTAGCTTGCTTGTAGGAGTAGACATGAGTCCCTTCCATCTCATTGCCCTGAATTGCAGCAACCGGGGACAAAGTACTGACATTGACCGTCTCAAAAGCTTGGCAAAGTGTCTCATGGATCTCCCCGTCCATTTCCATGTACTTGAAGGTTGACAGATGGCTTACGAAAATATCTTCTTCTCCGCATACAGTAACAACTTGGCCGCCTACCACATACTTCAACCTTTGATGCAACATGGATGTTACTGCGCCAGCAGCGTGAATCCAAGGACGCCCTAGAAGACGACTATAAGCGGGTTGAATGTCCATAACATAGAATATACTCTTGAATACCTGAGACCCAATCTTTACCGGTAGCTCCACCTCCCCAACCACATACCTTCGGGACCCATCAAAGGCTTTCACAATCAAATCATTGGGTCGCAAGACAACGCCATCAACATTCAGCTTCATTAAGGCCTTCTTAGGGAGCATATTGAGAGAAGAGCTTGTATCTACCAGGACGTGTGATAGAACAACACCCTTACACTCCATGGTGATGTGTAAGGCCTTGTTGTGATTACGTCCCTCAGAAGTGAAATCCCTATATGTGAATCCCAACCCATGGTTGGCGTTCACGTTGCCTACCACGGCCTCCAACTGGTTAACAGTTATTTCTTTTGGTACATAAGCCATTTTCAAATTTTTTAGCAAAGCCTCCCGGTGAGCTTGAGAATACATCAACAACGACATAATGTATATCTTGGACGGGGTCTGATTCAACTGTTCAACCACCTTGTAGTCGCTTTTCTTAATTATCCTCATGAATTCCTCGACTTCCTTTTCAAAAGTGCTCTGACCGGCATCAGGAGTTGTCACCTCTTCAGTTGCTATCTGCTTACCCTTAACCTTTGCAGCAACTTCAGCTTCGGGATCACCTCTAAGAACTTGAGGAGCAAAGAGACGCCCACTCCAAGTAAATCCACCAACTCTTCCGACATTCACGACAGTCGGGTCAATTATCACTGTTTTACTCTCCACCTTATGGCCTTCTACATACACGTCAGAGCCATAATGCCAAGGGATGGCTTTGTTATCAACATAGGGAACTGGCCCCAGAACAGTAATGGTAACTGGACTCACTTCTGGAACATAGATAGTTATCGACTCTCTCTGGGCAGGAACCTCAGCAGGATCAAAGTAAATTGTCACTGTAGACACACAACCACTTCTATTATCAACCCTGTCGAACTATAGAGACCCCTCGTCGATCAAGCACTGCAGCCCAGCTTTCAAATCCCTACAACCATCAACTGAATTCATGCAACCCTCACAGTCAAAACCAAAACCTGGGAATACATGCCCTTTTAGCAATCTGTCTTTCACGACCAACAACGAAGTCTTCACTTCATCCACATTCAAAATATGTCCCTATTACAAAATGAGTCCTGACACCTTGGGCAAGATGCAGGACTTGAGGCATGCTGAAAAAAGCATGAAATAATAATTACTCTGTAGGAGTAACCCTTATAATTTCCTGGGAAGACCAGTTAAGGACTTGGTGACCCAGGATCTTTGGACGAATCCAGCTTTCCAGGTTGAGGTCGCTTTCCGCCTCGTCTTCCACGTTATTGACAGCATCTGGGGTGAAGATCCCCCCACTGATGAACTTGGGCTCCTTAGCAGCCGCTACTTGATCTTGTCGGAATGGTTTGTAACCCAAACCGAATTTGTCCTCCTTCTTCTCCACCGGTAGCAGCATGCCCCGACCTTGGGCATTTCCATCTTCAATAACCTTTCGGGCTTGCTGATAGGAGACAATTGAAGTACCCATCCTATCCTCTTGGGATGCAGCAAATACTTCAGTCGTCGCCTCATTGCCATTCAGTGCTTCGAACCCTTGGCTCATGGTTTCATGGATTTCACCATCCATCTCAATGTATTTGTATGTAGCCAAATGGCTAACAAAGATGTCCTCTTCACCACAGATGGTGATAATCTGTCATTCCCACTCATATTTCAATTTCTGGTGAAGGGTCGACGTAACTGCGCCAGCAGCGTGAATCCATGGTCGACCCAACAAACAGTTGTAGGCCGGCTGAATGTCCATCACATAGAAAGTAGTTTGAAAGACCTGCGAACTGATTATCACAGGCAGCTCCACCTCTCCAAGAACAGACCTTTTGGAACCATCAAAAGCTCTGACCACCAGATTGCTTGGTTGGAGATCTATACCATCATATTCGAGCTTGACAAGAGCCTTCTTCGGCAAGACATTGAGTGAAGACCCAGTGTCAACAAGAACATGCGAGAGCATAACCCCTTTACACTCCAAAGTGATGTGTAAAGCTTTGTTGTGGTGACGTCCTTCCGTTGTCAAGTCAACATTGGTGAAACCTAGCCCATGGCTAGTATTAACATTGGACACCACTGTCTCAAGCTGATTCACCGTGATCTCCTCCGGCACGTAGGCAACGTGCAAGCTTTGAGTAATGCATCCCGATGAGCTTCAGAACACAACAGCAAGGATAAGATGGAGATCTTAGAAGGGGTCTGGTGGAGCTGATCCACAACCTTGTAGTCACTTCTTTTGATTATCCTCATAAATTCATCCACATCCTGATCAAAGGATGATTTATGGGCCTTTTTTGGTACAGGTTCTTCGAGCGCCACACTTTTACCTTTGGCTTTGGCAGCAGCCTCTGCCTCAGTATTGGCCTTTGGAGCTTGTGACAGGAAGAGGTGTCTGCTTCGGGTGAAGCCTCCTCCTCCCCCGACATTATCCACTTGTGGTGTGTGAACCGAAGAATCAAGAAGGACTCTTTCTCCATTGCAGTAAAGGTCTGAACCATAGTGCCATGGTACAACATTGTCTTTGTCATATGGAATAGGCCCTAGCACCGTGATGGTGACTGGGCTGACTGCAGCAGAGGTGGGAACCGTTATTGTTTGTGTATCAAAAAAAATAGTAACAGGACTTCTGGTTAATGTTGGTGGTGATTGATTGAAGCTCGGTTGTTGTTGAAATTGTTGTTGAGATTGTTGTTGATAATTGTTGGAAACAGGGAGCATTGCAAGGTCGTAATAGATGGTGACTGTGGAGACGTCGTTGTTGGTGGCTGCTATAGTTGTAGAAGTGGATGCAAATGAAATGTTGTTTGTTGAAGTGATGGAAGAGGTGGTTGCTGATTTTGTAGATGAGTCTGTAGGAACAATTGTCTTTGCAGTTGTAGGAGAAATAATTGTTGTTGTTGAAAAAGGAGTTGCTGGTGTTGTAAAAGTTGTTGTGGTTATTTACAGGATACCCTCTCTGATCAGGCCATTGATGCCATTCCTCAAGCTTTCACACCCATTTCACAGAAACCTTACAAGATTCACAACAGGCCTCACAACCTGGAAACACCTGGCATTTTAAAAGCTGAGCTTTAACCTCTGCCAGAGGTGTTTGAATACTTGCAGTATCTTCAATTAAATTCATGGGTGAGCCTTCCTCTATTGCATTTATCCTTGGCCCTCCATGGCTGGGCATAGGATTCTTCGTGACATTAGGAGGTGGTGCAAAATTTAGGGCTTTTGAATCTACCAGATCCTGGACCTTCATGTGCAATGCCCTGCACTTTTCTATGGTGTGACCTGGTGCATTAGAATGAAAAGCACACCGGGCGTTGACGTCGTAATTTATTGGAAGGTTCTGAGGATCTGGTGGAGCCAATGTCCTTAACTCGACAAGATTAAGCTTTAGGAGTTGTGGCAATAAGGTGGCATATGGCATTGGTATAGGGTCAATCACCCTGTTAACCTGAGATGGCCATTGCTGGAAAGGGCGTTGTTGGTTGTTGTTGTTGTTGTAGGATCTTTGTTGAAGAAACTGTGGCTGTTGAGGAAAGTGTTGTGGTTGTTGAGTATATTGAGGAGGTGGAGTAGGGATAGTGATAGTGACAACTGATCTCGGTAGATACTGGGGTCTTCCTCTTCCCATATGTACAGAATTTGTTTCACCGGATCTGCGGGGCCCTACAAATGGCTTCCTCGCACTGCTTGAACTGGCGTCGTTGTCAGAAATCTTTCCCATTTTCAATAAGCTCTTAATTCTTTCCCCAGTTATAACCACGTCTGCGAAGCTAGTGGAAGAAAAAGCAGCCAGTCTATCAATATAAGTCCCCTGGAGGGTGTTCATGAACATATATGCCATTTCCCTTTCAGACATCGGGGGTTGAATGACATCAGCTAATTGCCTCTATCTTTGGGCGTACTCTCTAAAACTTTCTCGGGAAGACTGTGATATTCCCATTAGAAGGGTTCTGTTTGGAGCCATGTCCAGATTATATTGATATTGACGAATGAAAGTGTAGATGTTTAGAATTGGCAGAATTTTTGACCAACAAGAAATGTTGAATTCAGTTCAGGATGTCCTATCAGATGTTGGGACATTATAAAACAGAGTATAAGTAAATGAACTTAATTCAGGATGTCACACCAGATGTTGGGACATTGTATCAGTTAATGAAATAAGTTCAGTTTACAGGATGTCACATCAGATGTTGTGACATTGTATCAGTAAATGAAGTAAGTTCAGTTTTTCAGGATGTCCCAACAGATGTTGTGACATCTCAAACCTGCTACCAGAATTAATTAATGACTAAACAGAACTGAGTAAATTAAGGAAAGTTATCTGGAATTAATTATGGATGGATAAAACAGAATAAGGCGCATCTGTAGGGAGTGTTGTTATATGTCTTCAGCATAATCAGAAGAACTGAATCACCTAGAATCTAGGAAGTAACAAACCCTAATTTAAGGTGGAAGCAGCATGCGTTTCAGGATTGGATAAACCTACAGAAAGCCCAAAATCCAAACACCTATTTAAGCAACAGAAACTCTCAGAATAGAGTACGAATTTCAGAAGACAAAATAGGGTGTTTTGTGTTTTAATAGCAGGTTGTTTTTATTGTACCACTTTATGAGCTTTTAAGCAAAAGTGTATGTGTCTTGATTGAAACTGTGAAGTAAGATCAAGCTGTTTTTGTTTGAAGTATGACTTCAATTTTATTAAACTTGTAAACAAGATCACTGTGTGATTAAGGGGGAGTGAATTGGTACTCATATCTAATTTTTGTCTTAGGTAGAAATTGCATTGGGTAGATATTAAGTGAAAGATTAAACTGGGTGGTTTAAGTCTAGAATTAATATTACTTATAGTGGATTTCCTCCTGGCTTGGTAGCCTCCAGATGTAAGTGTGGTTATACACTGAACTGGGTTAACAAATTCCTGTGTTGTTTAATTTTCTTGCACTTTAAGTTTTAGTTAAGTCTTCAAGTGTTTAAACATCTCATTCGACATCTCATACCTGATCACAGAATTTCAATTGGCATCAGAGCAGGCACCCTGCCTGTTTATACTGGGTGAGATCTAGGGACTGCAAATTCTGGAAATATGGACAGAGATGCAGGATCAGTAAATAGACCACCTATATTGGATGGATCTAATTATGACTACTGGAAGCCAAGAATGGTTGCATTCTTAAGGTCACTTGACAATAGGGCCTGGAAGGCAGTCAACAATGGATGGGAGCACCCTGTCCAAGACACCAAAGATGGAGCAAAAGTGTTGAAACCTGAAGAAGAATGGAGTAAAGAGGAAGAAGATTCAGCACTTGGTAACTCCAAGGCCTTAAATGCTTTATTCAATGGCATTGATAGGAACATCTTTAGACTTGTGCATCATTGTGAGCTGGCCAAAGATGTTTGGGACACTCTTAAAACAACTCATGAAGGAACATCAAAGGTAAAGATGTCAAGACTTCAACTTCTCACCACCAAGTTTGAAAACTTGAGAATGAAGGAAGATGAGACAATTCATGAATTCTACATGAACATCTTAGAAATAGCCAATACTTCTGGAGCTTTGGGAGAAAAGATGACTGATGAAAAGCTTGTAAGAAAGATTCTCAGATATTTGCCAAAAAGATTTGACATGAAGGTCACAGCAATAGAAGAAGCTCAAGACATATGCACAATGAAAGTTGAAGAGCTCATTGGTTCCCTTCAAACATTTGAGATGGGAATGAATGACACAATTGTAAAGAAGAACAAAAGCATAGCCTTGGTGTCAAATACTGATAAAGAAGAAGAAAATGATGAATCAAAAACTGAAGAAAATTTATCAGAAAACATTGCTATGCTTGGAAGACAATTCAAAAAGATTCTCAGAAAGATGGAAGACAAGTCCAGACCAAGTGGAAGATACACAAACTCTTCTGAGAACAAAAGACCCTATGATGCTAATAGAAGGTCAAATTATGATGAAAAAACCAGTCAAGAAAAAGGGATTAAATGCCATGGATGTGAAGGATATGGACACATCAGAAATGAATGTCCTACCTATTTAAAAAGGCAAAAGAAAGGTCTCTCTGTAACCTGGTCTGATGAAGACTCAGGATGTGATTCAGAAGAAGAATCAGCTAAACATATCACTGCTCTAGTTGGATTATGTGAATCTGAAAGTGAATCCAGTGATGGGGAGCTTACTTTTGAAGAGCTTGAGCAATCATACAGAGAACTGGTTAAAAGGAGCACTGAAGTATGCATGGAGAATATAAAGCAGAAGAAGCAGATTAAGGCACTAAAGGATGAAAAACCAAGTGATCTAGAGATCATTGACACCTTGAAAAGTGAAGTAAGCCTTCTCAATTCCAAGTTGGAGCATATGTCTAAATCTGTTAGAATGCTGAACAGTAGCTCAAACACACTGGATGTTATTCTCAACAACAATAAACATTCAGGGGATAGAAGTGGACTGGGATTTAATAAAGCTTATAAGGCTGAAGCTAGCAACATTAAACCTACTTCAAATTCCATACAGTCAAACAAGATGTCCCAACAGATGCTTCAACATCATGAAAAGAACACAAAGTCAAACATAGTGTTCCAACAGATGTCTCAACATCATGAAAAGAACATAATGAAGAAGAAGTATCAAAGATGGAGATGTCATCATTGTGGAAGGTTTGGACACATCATACCTCATTGTTACAAGTTGCATGGATATCCAAATCAGATGTATCAGCAACCCCCTAAGCAGAAGATAGAGGACATCAAGAAAGTATGGGTTCCTAAAGCTAGTCTTCATGCTGATCAAAGCTACATGTCCAAGAACAAGTTCAACAAACAACCTGGGAGCTCTTCTAATGGACACTACACAGGGCAGAGGCATCAAAAGAAACCTCAATACAAATGGTCAAAGAAGAATGTTGCATATATAGATCATACATCTCTAAGAGTATCAGCTAAAGAAGACTGGTACTTTGACAGTGGATGTTCAAGACACATGACTGGATTGAAGAATCTGCTAGTAGACTTAAAGTCATATTCATCCAGATATGTAACATTTGGAGATGGAGCTAAAGGAGAAATCAAGGGTGTTGGGACCTTGGACTGTCCAGATGTACCAAGACTGGATGATGTGCTGCTAGTAAAAGGATTGACTGCTAACTTGATCAGCATAAGTCAATTATGTGATCAAGGTTACAGTGTAAACTTTACCAAAACTGAATGCATAGTGTCAAATAAAGAACAGGAGGTTGTCATGAGAGGAGCCAGATCTAAAGACAACTGTTATATGTGGGAACCTCAAAATTTCAGTCCCACTTCAACTTGCTCTTTAGCCAAAGAAGAAGAAATGAAACTATGGCACCAAAGACTGGGTCACCTTCACTTCAGAGGCATAAAGAAAATCATATCTATGGAAGTTGTGAGAGGTATTCCTAAACTGAAGATTGATGATGGAAAAATATGTGGTGAATGTCAAATAAGCAAGCAAACCAAGATGTCCCATCCAAAGCTTCAACATCTGACAACTTCCAAAGTTTTGGAATTATTGCATATGGATCTTATGGGACCTATGCAGGTTGAGAGCCTTGGTGGTAAGAGGTATGCCTATGTGGTGGTTGATGACTTTTCAAGGTATACATGGATAAATTTTATCAAAGAGAAGTCTGATGTATTTGATGTATTCAAAGATTTATGCCAAAGAATACAAAGAGAAAAAGCCAGCTGTGTGGTCAGAATAAGAAGTGACCATGGAAAGGAGTTTGAGAATCAAAAATTCTTAGATTTCTGTTCTTCAGAAGGAATAAATCATGAATACTCTTCACCAATCACTCCTCAACAGAATGGTATTGTTGAAAGAAAGAATAGAACTATTCAAGAATCAGCAAGAGCTATGATCCATGCTAAAAAGTTACCTTTGTACTTCTGGGCTGAAGCTATGAACACAGCTTGTTACATCCATAATAGAGTCACTCTAAGGAAAGGAACTTTGACCACAATCTATGAAGTCTGGAAGGGCAGAAAACCCACAGTTAAGTATTTCCATGTGTTTGGAAGTAATTGCTATATTCTGGCTGATAGGGAACAAAGAAGAAAAATGGATCCTAAAAGTGATGAAGGGATTTTTCTTGGATACTCCATAAACAGCAGAGCCTATAGAGTATTTAACTCTAGAACCAAAGTTATCATGGTATCCATAAATGTGATAATTGATGATGCCCCTGCAGATGTTACAGAAGATGTTGGAACATCTGCTGACAGTCAAACTGAAGCTGAAGAAAAGAATGATCATTCTGATTTCACTCAAACTAATGCAAGGACAGAACCATCCAGCAAACCTCCCTCTATAAGAATCCAGAAGGATCATCCCAAAGATTTGATAATTGGGGATCCCAACAGAGGTGTAAGCACTAGATCAAGAGAGGTGATTTCAGGTTCCTGTTTTGTCTCAAAAATAGAACCTAAAAACATCAAGGAAGCTCTTACTGATGAGTACTGGATTTGTGCAATGCAAGAAGAATTAGGTCAATTTACAAGGAATGAAGTGTGGGATCTTGTTCCTAGACCTGATGACATAAATGTGATTGGCACTAAATGGGTGTATAAGAACAAGTCAAATGAGCAGGGAGTTGTTACAAAGAACAAAGCTAGACTTGTAGCTCAAGGATACACACAAATTGAGGGAGTAGACTTTGATGAAACCTTTGCACCAGTAGCAAGGCTTGAATCAATCAGACTACTGTTAGGAATTGCTTGTATCTTGAAGTTCAAGCTATTTCAAATGGATGTGAAAAGTGCCTTTCTAAATGGATATCTTAATGAAGAAGTATATGTAGAACAACCTAAAGGATTTGTTGATCCAAGTTGTCCAAATCATGTGTACAAACTAAGGAAAGCTCTTTATGGACTGAAGCAAGCCCCAAGAGCATGGTATGAAAGGCTGACTACTTTTCTTATCAAGCAAGGGTACAGGAAAGGTGGAATAGACAAAACCTTGTTTGTGAAGGATGATGAAGGTAATGTCATGATTGCTCAAATATATGTAGATGACATTGTCTTTGGTGGGATGTCAGACAGGATGGTTAAACATTTTGTCACTCAAATGGAATTTGAATTTGAGATGAGCCTAGTAGGAGAACTAACCTACTTCCTTGGATTGTAAATAAATAAAATGGAGGATTCCATGTTCATTTCCCAAAGCAAGTATGCTAAGAACATTGTCAAGAAATTTGGGATGGACAATGCTACTCATAAAAGAACTCCTGCCCCCACACATTTAAAGCTGACTAAAGATGACAAGGGTGAGAATGTAGATCAAAGTCTATACAGAAGTATGATTGGAAGCTTATTATATCTGACTGCTAGCAGACCAGACATATCCTTTGCAGTAGGTGTTTGTGCAAGATATCAAGCTGATCCAAAAGTCAGTCATCTAAACCAAGTCAAGAGAATTCTGAAATATGTCAATGGTACTTGTGACTATGGCATAATGTACTTTCATGGATGCAAACCAATTCTCACTGGCTTCTGTGATGCTGATTGGGCTGGAAGTGCTGATGACAGAAAAAGCACTTCAGGAGGATGCTTCTTTTTAGGAAACAATTTGATTTCTTGGTTCAGTAAGAAACAAAATTGTGTATCCTTATCTACTGCTGAAGCTGAATATATTGTAGCTGGAAGCAGTTGCTCACAATTGGTTTGGATGAAGCAAATGCTCACTGAGTACAATGTCCCACAAGATGTCATGACATTGTACTGTGACAACTTAAGTGCTATTAACATATCAAAGAATCCTATCCAACATAGCAGGACCAAGCATATTGATATCAGACATCACTTCATCAGAGATCTTGTGGAAGAGAAAGTGATTTCATTGGAACATGTAGCTACAAATCTGCAGTTGGCTGATATATTTACTAAAGCCTTGGATGCTACCCAATTTGAAAACGTAAGGGGTAAATTGGGAATCTGCTTATGTGAAATTTAGCAGTTATGGAGATGTGCCAACATGTCATATGACATCGTGTGGCATGATCACCAGATGGCAACACCAGTCTGGTCAAGCACCTTGTGTATTCCACTCCTAGAAATTCTCCAAGTAATGGCTCTTATAAGAATATCAGCTCACTTTCAGCTATTCATCTTCTCATCATTCTCTCACAACAACTTGCTTGCTATAGCTAATTTTCAGAGATCATCAAACTCAACCAATCTCAATCTCTTTCTTCACCACATTCTAAAATGGCTCATCACCAAAACCCTAACATTTCTGAAGAAATCCTCAACAAGGAAGATGTGGTGCATGCAACCCCCATCTTTGTGGTACCCATGGATTCAACTCCAATGGACAAAATCAGAGGAAGTGTTCCTCTTGCTCAAAAGCCAAGAACCCCTACTGTGAAAAGGGCAAAGGATCTTGTATTCAGCAAGGCCAAAGGCATGCCTTCATCATCTAACACCACTCCAAAAGCTTCTGTATATGTGGATGATTCCATAAAGGAGCTGGTAAACAGGATCTTATCTGAGCAAAGAGTGGTAAGTGGCATATTTATCCCTCTGAACACCATGCCAGCTCCACAAGAAGATCAACAAACTCAGGCTGAAAAGGACACTCCTGCTCAACAGGATGTCCCAATAGATGTTGAAACATCTGAAGACCAGTAAAAGGTCTCATCTGATACTGCTGATGATACATCTGAGGACCAGAAAAAGGCCTCCACTGATAGTGATGAAGAAACATCTGAGGACCAGCACAAGGCCTCCACTGAAGATCAAACCTCTGTTGATCCACCAGCTGAAGAGGAGACTGCTCAACCTCCTCCTGTTGTGAACATAGAGCATGATTCTGATACAGAAACCATTGCTTCTGTCAACCCTAGCATAGCCAAAAGGCTTAGAACTAGGAAGGAAAAGAAGAATGCAGGACATGCAACTCCTGAGAAGAAGCAAGCTACACCAAAGAAGGACAAAGCTAAAGTTGTCTTTGGTCCTACAAAACAATGGAGCAAGGTGCAAACACAAAAGAGGAAAGCTGTCACTCCTCCAGATTCAGATGTTGAAGAGGATGTCCCAACATCTCCACCAAAGAAGAAACCAGCACCCTCAAGGTCATCAACTGCTGTTCCAGAAGCTCCTCTGGACAACATCTCCTTCCATCATGTTTCAGGTGTGAATAGATGGAAGTTTGTTTATCAAAGAAGGGTAGCACTTGAAAGAGAGCTGAGCAGTAATGCACTTGAGTGCACAGAGGTAATTGATCTCATCTCTTCTGCTGGCCTTTTCAAAACTGTCTCCAACTTCTCTCCTTGCTATGAGCTGCTAGTCAAGGAATTCATAGTCAACCTCCAAGAAGATTGTGCTGATGGTAAGTCTGCTGACTTTAGAAAAGTATATGTAAGAGGGAGGTGTGTAGAATTCTCTCCTAGGGTTATCAACCACTACCTTGGAAGAGAATCTGATGGTCCAAATGAGTTAGGGAAGACTGATAACCAGGTCTGCAAGGTTATCACTGCTAATCAGGTCAATACTTAGCCAGTCAAGGGGAAGCTATCTGTTAGCATGCTGACAAGGAAGTATGCCATGCTGCATAGGATTGGCACTGCAAACTGGGTCCCTACCAACCATACCTCCTCAATAGCAACTGGATTGGGCAGGTTCATATTTGCTGTGGACACCCAAACAAAGCTGGATTTTGGAGCTTATATCTTTGATCATACATTGAAGCATGCTGGATCATCTGCAACAAAACTGCCAATTGCCTTCCCTTCCTTGCTGTGTGGAATAATGTTGAGTCAGTATCCTGGTATCCTCACTGAGAAGGACACAATTTGCAAAAGAGAAAGCCCTCTGGCCTTCCATTACAAGCTGTTCTTGAGTTATCATGCAGCTGATGTTGAAGCTCCCTCTGGGACATCTGCTGGTCCTTCAAAGGCAAAGTCTCCAATCTCCAAAGCTGCCTTGATTGCTGAGCTGAAGATCACTTGCAAAAAACTGGATGCAAGGAAGCAAAAGCTTGAGGAGATTATCCAAAGGCTGGAGATTGAAGAAAGTGCTCAGAAAACTGCTGCTTCTGATGAGGAGACTGAGGAAGAGGAAGAAACTAATTATGAGGAGTCTGAGTGAAACCTGTATGTGAGGAATATGTAATGACTGCTTCTGCATTGTAATTTTGAATTAGTAACTTTGGCCCCAAATTTATGTCTAACAAGGGGGAGAACTGAACAACAACAACAATGTATGATGCTGATTACTGATTAATGAAAAACTTCTGTTTGCTTCTGAACTAAAATTGTGATTTTAATGAAAAATTTATGTTTTAACAAGTCTGAACAAATGTAGAATTGAGGGGGAGTAAACTCTCACATGACTCAACAGAAAAGAACTTCTGCTGCACTCTGATAACCAGAAAAGTATGTTAGCCAAAAATTAGCCAAAGGGGGAGTTTGTAGATGTTTAGAATTGGCAGAATTTTTGACCAACAAGAAATGTTGAATTCAGTTCAGGATGTCCTATCAGATGTTGGGACATTATCAAACAGAGTATAAGTAAATGAACTTAATTCAGGATGTCACACCAGATGTTGGGACATTGTATCAGTTAATGAAATAAGTTCAGTTTACAGGATGTCACATCAGATGTTGTGACATTGTATCAGTAAATGAAGTAAGTTCAGTTTTTCAGGATGTCCCAACAGATGTTGTGACATCTCAAACCTGCTACCAGAATTAATTAATGACTAAACAGAACTGAGTAAATTAAGGAAAGTTATCTGGAATTAATTATGGATGGATAAAACAGAATAAGGCGCATCTGTAGGGAGTGTTGTTATATGTCTTCAGCATAATCAGAAGAACTGAATCACCTAGAATCTAGGAAGAAACAAACCCTAATTCAAGGTGGAAGCAGCATGCATTTCAGGATTGGATAAACCTACAGAAAGCCCAAAATCCAAACACCTATTTAAGAAACAGAAACTCTCATAATAGAGTACGAATTTCAGAAGACAAAATAGGGTGTTTTGTGTTTTAATAGCAGGTTGTTTTTATTGTACCACTTTATGAGCTTTTAAGCAAAAGTGTATTTGTGTCTTGATTGAAACTGTGAAGTAAGATCAAGCTGTTTTTGTTTGAAGTATGACTTCAATTTTATTAAACTTGTAAACAAGATCACTGTGTGATTAAGGGGGAGTGAGTTGGTACTCATATCTAAGTTGTGTCTTAGGTAGAAATTGCATTGGGTAGATATTAAGTGAAAGATTAAACTGGGTGGTTTAAGTCTAGAATTAATATTACTTATAGTGGATTTCCTCCTGGCTTGGTAGCCTCTAGATGTAAGTGTGGTTATACACTGAACTGGGTTAACAAATTCCTGTGTTGTTTAATTTTCTTGCACTTTAAGTTTTAGTTAAGTCTTCAAGTGTTTAAACATCTCATTCGACATCTCATACCTGATCACAGAATTTCAGAAAGCTTCGGCCAAGTCTTTCCAATTTCTAACTGTGGCCTTGGTCAAGTGAGAGTACCACTCCCGGGATGCCCCTGTCAAGCTATCCTCAAAATAAAACATCCACAGTTTTTCATCCATGGTGTAGGCTTTCAATCTCCCCAGGAAAGATTGGAGATGGGTACGTGGGCAGGATGTGCCATTGTATCTTTCAAAATAGGGAGGTTTGAATTTGTGAGGAATTCTAACCCCCTCCACTAGTCCCATATCCATGACATCAAAACCAAGAGAGTTCTGAGACTCTAGAGACCTTAGCTTTTCTGCTATCTCGTCCAGCCGACAATCATAGACTTCGTCTCCTTCCCCAACCATAGTAAATTGTTCCTCCTGAGGATCCTCCTGCAAGGCCCTCCCTCCAGTGTTACCTTGGGTGTTTCTTATAGCATTGATTTCTGGGTTCAGATGAGGTCCTGTAAACACCCCAAATTTGCCCTCACTCATTCACACCATGGCTTGTGATCTTTTCATATGCATAAGTTCAATCATAACATCTCATATTGCACTTTTGCTCCATTGCATTGTTTCTAAGTCATCTGCATCTAGGGTTTATGATCTGAGCTATCTCTGAGCCATTTGGGCTACCCCAAAGGTCTTCAATCACTTCAAAGGGGTCCATGTATGTTCAAGCATCATATTATATCCTCTCAAGATCAAAGAAGTCAAAGAATCACAAGAACTGAGAAAGGCATGGAAGTAGAGCCAGGTTTAACTGCACAGATGACCTAGAATTAGGGTTTTGGTTTCAGAGGCCATAACTCCAAAATTTTTGGTCATTCTTGTTTCTATTGGTCTCTATATGTTATGAGGATCATGCATATCAATTTTCATGAATAAATTCCATGGGGAAGGCATCTAATCAAGAGTTGACTTCTTGAGCAAGTCAATGCAAAATCAGGGCATCTGAGGCCCCCAATGACCCAACCAAAGGGTTTTCTCCATCATTTTGAATGTGTATGATCTTTATTTGATCATAGAAGGTGTTAGAAGTTCACAAAATTGGAAAATTCCAAGTCATTTGCAAAGTTTCCTTTTTGGGAAAGTGACTTATAATGTAAACTTGCCATTTTGGGAAAGTTTTTCAACCTTTTCTTTTTGATTCAAAAATGCTTCAAATGAGAAAACTTTGGTCATGAAAGTTGTAGAATGGATCCTCCCATTTTCAAAAAGTACAAGAACTCATTCTAATTCATTTTGGATCAAAAGTTATGGCTTGTCAAAGTTGGACAAAATCACATAATTTCAAGTTTTGTACCAAAGAGGCAAAGTTGCAAAACCTCATGCCAAGCCTTTATTGACCTCTAATTGACTTCTATGCATTACACAAACATGAACCACGACTTAAAAATCAGAATGCACCAAAGAACCTCCCATTTTCATGACTTATTCTTCAAGTAATCACAAAAGGGCAAAACTTTGTGAAATTTGCAAAACATCACATAAACCCTAATCCACTTGCTGCATTGCCTCAAACACATTTCCATGGACAACCTTGATTCAAGCTGCAGCAGACATGCCCTTGTATCTTGACTGAAATAGCCCATACCTTCTCTTACACAAAAAGTTGACTTTATGCAAAATGGCCCATACCAATCAAGCTAGGCCAGCAACAACTCTCTGACCTATCCAAGCTTGATACATGGACAAAATGAGACTCAACACATAGTACAACACATCCTGATCTCTCTTATAATCCATAGTTCCCAAAACTAAACTCTTATGCATTTTGTTTCGAAACTCAGCACACAGGCATAAAACATCAAAACAAACTTCACAAAACCATTCACCATGTTCCTCTGATCATTTCCCAATCCTCATTTGTCCCTGAAACCACCCCAAGCAGAAATACGATTTCTCACCCCTCCTGAACAGAACTTCATCAAACTCTTAAACCAGCCACACTAAACTCCAACCAAGCATTGCAAGCTTCTCAGGAGGTTCGTTAGAGGCGTTTTGGATCAAAGAGGCAGCCAGAAAGTTCCAAAGATCAAAGCTCCAGTTCAGGTGAGCTCAAGAATATTTTTTCCAGAAACATGTTTTTAAGTTACTAAATGATTCTTTATGCTTCACTGATCATGTTGATGTGTTTTGTTTTGAAAATAGTTGAGAAATGAGTATGTATTCGTGTTCTGAAATTTTTTTGACCTAGAACTGTTTTGGTTCGATTCTCACTTTTGATGTGTTTTAAATGTTGTTTGTTTGTTGATTCTTGATGTATGATGCATGGGGATCATTTCTGGGCAGAGAGATTGGATTTTAGAAGCCTAGGGAAGAAGTTAGCAATTTTCAGGGAGGGTTGTGGCCGGAGAAGATGACCGGAGGTCATTTCCGGCCACCTGAAAGTCATTAACCCATTAATTACGTTTAGGGTTCAGTTTGAATTTGGACCATGGATTTAGTTGACCAGGTTTGACTCCCGCGCGTTTGAATGGCCCAGATCTTTCATTAAAGCCCTAATCCTAATTAATTAGATTAATTAATTAAGTTTAAATAAATCCAGCCAGTTTGAATCTCAACCAATGGATATGGCGCGGGTCAATTCCCTCCAATTTTGTTTGAACCTCAGGCTCTGGATCTGCATACTTCTCATAAATTCAATTTTTATTTCATTTAATTTGTTTTATCTTTTACGAATTATTTAAAATAGCAAAACACATTTAAAAATTCTGAAATTTTTTGTCAAACATTTCATTAATTTTCAGAACCCAAAAATACTTTTATTTTATTTTTTTGCATTAAAATTATTTTTAAGTCATTTAAATGTTTATTTTTAATTAGTTAATGAAAATTAATTAATTAAAAATGCATTTAGGTATTTAAAAATCACCAAAAAATTCACATTGCATTTTAAAACATTTAGAAACATTATCAAACTCTCAAAGCAAATTTCTTTTTGGTCCTTATTGCATTTTCACAATTTTAATTGGAATTAAATTCATTTTAAGGCAATATTTTTGTCCAAACTTGGAAAAATCCATTCTGCCTAACCATTGAGAGTTTGATGATGGTTCTTCTTGCATTGCATCCTTCATGGCATGTAGTTTATAGGATAAATTTGGTTTGAATTGACCTTCCATTTTCAATTTGTTTTGCATTTTTCATGATGAGGTACCTTAAAACCCTAATTGACTTAAGAAATTCATAACTCTCACTAGGTTAAGAGTTAGGTCCCCTCCTTTGGGCAGTTAACTTGTATAGGTTTAGGGTATCTTTGATTGCATTTTCAATTTTTTATCATGTCCTTTGTTTCTGATTTTGAATTTTGCTTTGTGTGTTGTTCATAAACCCTAATTTTGTCTTCCTTTGCATCCATCTTTCATTTGCTTGCATCCAATAACTTGCCATGACATTTTGTGCATCCACATGATTCATAATACATCTTAGGACATATTAGAATCATGTTTGATAATTGCATCTTCATTTGCCATGTTATATGTTCATTTCATTTCATAAACATTCATGAATCTTTATGGTTCAAAGCATGCCTCATTTGCATCCTTATGCTTGTTTGACCACTCTCATCTCTTGTCATGTGTTTGCATCTTCTTTTAGCATAATTAACATCATGTTTATGCTTCTGACTTTGGTTTGCATCATGACATTTCATCTCATTTGCATTGCATTTCATTTCTTTTGCTAACTTTTCAGGTGGTAAGTTGTTTCGAGAAGTGAATTTGCCTTCACTTCTCACAATCTCTTCTCATCCCTCTCTTGTATCATTGCTGCATTTTGCTTTTGCTTTAGAGTGAGCTTGCTCATTCATACTCTTTCCCACTTTCTTCCTTCAAGAAACTTGCCTTCTTAAGTGAAGCAAGTTGTTTTGCTTCTCTCTGCTTCTTTCCTGGTGGCTTCCCTCCTGACGATCTTTTGCAAGCCTCATAAACCCTAGGAACAACAAAGCATGATAACAATTAGGGTTTGATTAGTCCCCCATTTAGCTTTTACCTTTGTGTCATCATTGAGTCTTCTCTTCTCACTTCATAATCAAGGACTAAACCCTAAAGGTTTTAAGGCTTTGTGATTAAGCTTATGCCTGCATCCTTCTATTAGGATGGAGTGTATAACTTTAATCCTAAGTGTTAAACCCTTAATGTGTTTAAATCCTTTAATCAATCCATCTAATAATCAAGCTTGTAACTTGGGCCTTGCATTAGGGTTCTAATTCTTCCTTAATGGGTTAAGAAGGACTAACCCTAGTGTTAATGGACAAGTCCCCCTCAAGTTGTCTTACCAACCATAAAAATCACTTCTTCATCTTATCATTAATTAAACTCCATCTAATAAAGGCTTTGTTTTGTCATGAGGTTAATCCCTAATCATGGATTAAGTTGAGGAGCTTTCCTCAGCTTAAATGTTCTCATCCATTATCCTTCTATTAGGATGGTGTAATGTGTTCATTAAATCCCTGATTATGGCTTAAACTCATTACTTAACAGTAAACAAAAACAACAAAAACATCTAAATAATCACAAGTAGGTTAATGATCTTAATCCTACATCATGGTGATTAAGTGTGAGGTGCTTACTTCATACTTAAGGTATTCTCATTACCCCTAATCAGAGGGAGGATGTGATGAGTTTACTAACCCTTTGGTTTAGGCTTAAGCTCATTTTCCTATGACAAACCCAAACAAAGCAATAAAAGACTGAAAACTCAAAAACAAACAATAATCGTCTCCTTCGGGATTCTTTTCTCATCATCTTCACTCACAAACGAGAACTTGCTTCTTCCGTCTAAATGCAAGACAGTTTGCACCTGAGCCAGACAGGTCATACACTTGAGCATAGACAAGCAAGCAGTTCACAAGTCAATTTATCTTTCAGTCTCTTTGGGTCGAACTACGGTGTTCTGAATTCCTCATTGCACGAGAGGATACGTAGGCATAACTTAACGGTTATCGAACAAAAGTCTCTGTACATTCCCCCTCTTTCCAGCATTATTCTTTAAGCCTCATAGTCATGAACATTTCATTCTTGTTCTCATACTGACACTTCTTCATTTCACTTCACATTTTCTTTTACAATGACACCTGCATTTCTTTCCAGCTTTGATACACAAATTGCACTGACACTACCCTTTTTAAACACAAACCTTTTAAGCGTGGATCCCGTCGAGTACGACGGACAATCTGGGTGCTAATACCTTCCCAGGTTGTAACCAACCCCCTTTCTCAGTTTCTTTGGTTCGCGACCGTCTTATCTATATCTTTCTAGGTCTATGCAGCATTACCTTTCCTCCGGGATAAAAATGCCAAGCTGGCGACGCTTTTCTCTTGAGTTCACCCTTGTGTGTTCTCTCTCCCTTCGCCGACCGTTCGCGTCTGTACCCCTTCTGACTTGGCCTCATTTGGTGGGAGCGACAGGTCCAAACTCTGGGGGATCAGTACGAGGTTGTACATGATCGTTGTTGCTGGTACCCCCTGTACCTGGGTGGTTTTCCTCGGGATTTTTCCGCTCGACCAACTCTCTCAGTCTCTCTTGGCTTTGAGCCAATCCAGTAATCACTGCCATAAACTGGTTCATTTGGGCCCTCATCTCAATCCTCTCATTGGCCATTTGGGTTCTCACGTCAGTTAGGTCTTGCTGAACCTGATCCATTTGTAAGCCCGGAAGATTGTTTCTTGTCGGATACCGGTGCACTCTATTGACGGGGAACTCTCTTCTACGAGCAATGTTTCTTGAAATCACAACAAAGTGAGAAACAACAACAAAAACAAAAACCTACAAAACAAAGAAAAAAAGGTTAGTATGCAATGCAGGATGCCTATTTGTCTTCCAAGGGTATCCGGTTTGGTTCTTTGGTTTTGACCTTCCAGACGTCGAGGAATGATGATGTTGAAGAGAGATAAAGCCCATGAAATAATACAAACCATATATTACAAAAACGTAAAGATACATAGTTTGATTACAACAAAGTCCCCATGGTGGGTCAAAATACAATCAACAAAGACAAAAGTACAAACAAAAGGAAATACAAATACAAAGAAATCACACATCCAGTCCATAATCATCCTCTCTGACTTCTTTCAGGAGAGACTTAGTCACTGGGCCAACTGGGTGCTCTGTGATGGTCCTGATAAGAAGGTTCCTGGTGGAAATGGCACTGGTCAACTTCTTATGCTTGTCCTGATCCTTTGATCTCTTCAATCCCGCCCAGAGTTTCAACTCAGAGATCTCCTTCTGTGCTGATAACAAGGCTTCCTGACTCTTCTTCTCACTAGCCTCCAGCTGCTCTATCCTAGCTTGGGTCCTCTGATCTTCTTGTGCACGAGCCTCAGTGATCCAGATCCACCTAGCCTGACTTTCCTCTAAGTAATACTCAGCTCTTGCCTTCTGAGTCTTAGCTTCCTTGCAAGCATTCTTCAATACTAACTCCCCTGCTCTAGCCCTTCTGATGTAATCATCTGTCTCTTCTCAATCTTGGTCAAGTGCTCAATCCGGAGCTTCTCTAACCTTTCATTGTCCAGACAACTATCATTCCTCTCCCAGAGGGTCTTCTTCAGAGCTTCAAAGAGCTGAGTATTCCTTTCCTTCAATTTCTCAAACTCCTCTAAACTGACAGTAGCTGCAGGCTCCACTGCTGATGGTCCAGGTACATCCTCTATGGTGAATGGCATGCGGGTGATTTGTCCCCTGGTACGAGCCCGATCAAGATACTGAGCTGAAGCTATGTTGTTGCACTTGCCAAGAATAGCTGTCCCCTTTGTCTGAATATTGTCCCAAGCCCAAGCAGCTTGTCTGACAATGGTAAGGTTTTGCTGAATGTCACAATAGAGCGTTTCTGACAAGTCTTGCTCTCTCGGTGGATGTACCAAGGCGTACCCTAATTGCCTTTTGAGTAGTAAAGGGTTGTATTTGATGCAACCCTTCACTCCAATTAGGGGCACATTGGGATACTGTCCATAATTGGTGATGATATCATTGCCCTTGGTGCTCTGAGTGCACCATCTGATGTCTTCTGATGTAAGGGCAATCATTCTCTTAGCCCAGTTCCTTGGCTGAAGAGGATTCAATAAAGTGTCTAACTTTGGAAAGTGCCTCAATAACCAACAATAGAAGAGAGGTGCACAACATCTGACTAATCTTCCCCTCTGCTTCTCATTCCTTTGATGCATTGAGTAGTAAAATTCTCCAAGCAAGGTAGGGACTGGATTCCTCAACAGGAAGAGGTGGATAGGAATCTTGCTTACAAACTTAGGCTCGCCTGCAAACAAGATGACTGCATATATGCTAAGGGCTAGAAGAGCACAAACAGTGTCCCACTACCCTGCTGCATTATGAAGGGTGGCCTGAGTAACCAAGAAATCCAAATGAAGGCCTGGACTTCCAGCCTTGGTGGTCATATTCTGGTCAATGAGAGTGGACTCCAAGTGCAAAGCCTTAGCTACATCTTCATTCTTAGGAGTAACCATCTCAGAGTTGAAAGGAATCCCTCTCCTGATGGAGACACCCAAAAACATGGAGAACTCTTCCATCAATGGTCCCAACTGGAAATCTGGGAAAGTGAAACATCTGAGAGGAGGATCATAGAACTGAAGACATGTGTGAATCATGCTCCTCTAGGATGCATCCAAATCCATGATCATGTCCATAATGCCACCATAATGTTCCCATAATAAAGGGACACGATCAGGGGTGATGAGTGCCTGCATCTGCCTGATGCCTGTCAGAGTGGGCTCAAAGAAATGATAGGTGATGTTGCTCTTCCTGGATGGGTCCATGCTGACAATGGATGCTGATGAAGAAGACTGGGGATAACTGCTGATAAAGGCAACTGAAGAAGATGCTGAAGAAAAGTCTCTGATGAAGACAACTGGAGAAGGTACCGAAGAAGAATCTCTGATGAAGATAACTGATGAAGAGGCTGGTACAGATAGCTGAAGGAATCTGAGCAGCAGAACAGGTCAAAACCAAACCGAAGACAAAATGTGGATACCCTGTAAAATAAATAGACAAATGTTAAATGATGCAAAATGATGTATGCATAATGATATGCAAAGGGTTTGCGATCAAGTGCTGGATCTGTTATCTGCCTTGATAGGGTCCATATGTGTTCATGAGTCCGAATGAAGGCTTAGAAAACCAGTAACAAGGTGGGGGACTCAAATAAAGAGTCACAAATCCATGGTGTCACAAGAACAGTCCAAAATGATATAACCTTAAAACAATATTAGTAACAACGGTATGATGAGGCCAAGGGTTCCTGCAAACCTGTAAACATCCCAACCCCCTCACATGTATTGTTCTAGAACAAGGATCCTCAGACTTGGATCAGTTATGAGAAATGTAAACACTTCTAACCCGGAGGTACAGTGTTTATAATAACCATAAAAGATCCTCCTATAATTCACCTCAGATGCTGAAGGTCATAAAAAGGTCATCCAGACTTAGCAGGCTTCCCAGAGTTCTCAAGAAGAAACCTATGTCTGAACCGTGTTTCATATTCCCGCACCAGACCGAAATGGAATGGGAAAGAATATGAAGCCACTCTATCCTATGTCTCACTCAGGTCCCCGGTATGGAACCTTACTCACTCAATAACCCTCCCACTAAAACAGACAGAAGATCCAGCATAAATGATATGATGATAACAGTATGAAATGCATATACATAGTAAATGAAAGTAATAAATAAAACTGTACATAAAGCAATAAATAAAGAAATAATCAACAAGCACAAGTAGCACATAACACCCCCATAAACACAAATCAAACACGCGCAAGGAGAAACCCACAAAAAGAACCAGAAGCCCTGGTTACAAGATATTAGTCCCCAGCAGAGTCGCCAAGCTTTCGCTCCCCCGAATAGACACCAGGGTCCCAGGGTACAGACGCCAATGGTCGGCGAAAAGAGAGAATGAAGGTGAAGTGAATAGAGTCACCAGCTAGGCATTTTTATCCCGAAGGAAAGGTAATGTTGTATAAACCTAGAAAAAGATGGATAAGACGGTTGCGAACCATAGAAACTGAGAAAGGGGGTTGGTTACAACCTGGGAAGGTATCAGCACCCAGATTGTCCTTCGTACTCGACAGGATCCACGCTTACAAGATTGTGTTTAGAAGGGGTAAGTGTATGTGTTATCTGTGTGCAAAAGCTAGGAATGAATGTACATGTGTCAGTGCAGAAGGTGAATTGCTCAGGAGCTGAGGCTTTGAAAAGGATGCTGAAGGAGGGGGAAATCACATAGACTTTTGTTTGATAACTGTTAAGTTATGCCTACGTATCCTCTTGTGCAATGAGGAATTCAGAACACCATAGTTCTACTCAAAGAGACTGAAAATAAATTGACTGTGAACTGCTTACCTGTCCATGCTCAAGTGTATGACTCGTCTGGCTCGAGTGCTAACTGTCTTGCATTAGACGGAAGAAGCAAGTTCTCGTTTGTGAATGAGTGTGATGAGAAAAGAATTCCATGGTTAGGGATTAAATTTATTATATAACAAAAACTTTATTAAGTGGATTTTAATTAGGGGATGAGATTAAGAAGTGGATTTTATGGTTTGTAAGACAACTTGAGGGGGACTTATCCATTAAACACTAGGGTTAATCCTTCTTAACCATAAGGAAGAATTAGAACCCTAATGTAAGGCCCAAGTTACAAGATAAAGTCTTAGTGATTATTAGATGATTTGATTAAGAGGTTTAAACAAATTAAAGGTTTAACACTTAGGATTAAATTTATACACTCCATCCTAAGAGAAGGATGTAAGCATAACCCTAATTCCAAAGTCCTAAAACTTTAAGAGTTTAGTCTCTGATTATTGAGATGAGAAGAGAGACTCAAGGAGACTCAAAGGTTAAAGTATAAGAGGGACTAAACACAACCCTAATCATTATCATGCTTGGATGTTCCTATGGTTTATGAGGCTTAAGAAAGATCTTCAAGGAAGCCACCAATGGAAGAAGCATATGAAAGGAGGAGGAAGCAAGAGAATAAGTTACTTACTTCACTGAAGAAGATAAGTAACTTAAAGAAAGAAAGTGAGAGATGGAACATATGTGAACAAGTTCACTTCAAAGACATGTTAAAATTCAAGTGAAAGAGATAAGAAGATGTGAGAGGTGAAGGCAAATCCACCTCTCAAAATAACTTACCAAAACATGAAAAGTTAGCATGGATGCATAAGGTATAAAGCATAAGGAAATGGAGTGAAATGTGATGAAATGACCAAAGTCAGAAGTGTTTATGTAATGCAAATGTCATGTAAGATGATGCAAAGGCATACAAAATTCATATGTGTGATCATACAAAGATGAGATGCAAAGGAAGGCATGCTTTGAAGTTTGAAGACACATGAAAGTTTATGAAATGAAATGAATGCTAATCATGGAAAGTGAATGAAGAAATGATCAAGCAAGGTTATAACATGTCTTAAGATGTCTAAGATGATATATGAATGCATGAAATGTCATGGAAAGTTCATATAATGATGCATATGCAAAGTGAATGCAAATGAACATGAGAAATTAGGGTTACATGGACATGTGAGATGCAAATGAAATAAACAGAAGCAAATGACATGATACAAATTTGCAATCAAACTCAAAAAAACCCTAACCACATATTAGGTCACACCCCAAAGAAGAAGGTCAGAAGCCTAACCTATCAAAAGTTATGATTTTCCTAAGTTTTCTAGGGTTTTTGGGTGGTTCAAAGGGAAAAATGCAAATTAATTTGAAAATACAGGATAAATTCATGAGAAAAAAGAGCTATAAACTACATGCAATATGTAACACAATGTAAAAAGAATCAACTTCAAACTCTTCTTAGTTAGGCAGAAATGATTTTTTAAAGTTAGGGTTCAAAAATGTGATTTTTATAACCCTTAATTTAAAGAAAATTGGTAAACTATGATCAAACCTAAAAACAAATTTTTGTGAAGAGTTTGAAAATGTTTCTAAATGCATTGGAATGATTCATGATTTTTGGTGATTTTTAGAAACCTAAATGTATTTTTAATTAATTAAAATACTTTAATTCATTAAAAATAACATTTAAATATTTTAAAAATGATTTTTTAATGCAAAAAATAAAATAAAAATTATTTTTGTAATGAGAAAAATATTTAAAGTCAGAATGCAAAGTTTCATATTTTTGTGATGCTTTTTGATATTTTAAATAAAATGAGAAAGAAAATGCAAAGAAAATGAAATAAAAATAAATAAAATGAGAAGTATGCAGATCTGATGGTTGAGATTCAAATGGAAAAGGAGGGATTTGAATGCGTGTGCAATCCAAAGGCCATCATTTAAACTGAGTTTTAATTAGGTTTTATAATTAATTAAATGGATTAATGCTAATACGCGTGATCTGAGCCGTCCAGACCTAAACCTAATCAGCATCCAATGGCCACAAATTCATCTGGGCAGCTAATCCTAATTAGGGTTCTAATCACTTTCAGGTGACCGGAGCTAGCTCCGATCATCTTCTCTGGCAGGCCAATCACCCTAACTTCTTCCCTAGGTCAAATTAAACCCTCTAACTCTCCAGAAATGATCCTCTAACAACCCTAAGCAAGAATCCAGCATCAAAAACAATTTATTTCACGCATACATGATGAATTGAAGCAAAAATCACTTCACGGGAAAAATTTCAGAACATCATGAAGCATGAGAAATCATTTAGAAACTTAAGAAAGAAGTTTTGGAAAAAAGTTCATCATAGCTACCTGAGTTGAAGCTTTGTGTTCTTGAGCTTTCTGACCTCTCTCTTTGTTCAAATCCATCCCAATGAACTTCCTGATGAAGATGAGAAGTTTAGAGCAAGCTTGTATGGCCTGGTTTATGAGTTTCAGTTCCTCTGCACCAAGAATTGTGTTTTGGTTTGGCTGTGTTTTAGGCTATGGTGATGGGTGGGAAATGATCCTGGGGTGATGCTGAGTTGATTGGTGGAAGAAGTTTGAAGTTTGAGTGGTTGTGTGATGATTTTTGAAGAGAGGAAGTTTTTGATGGATTTTGTGAATTCTGAGTTGTGGGATGATTCAGGCTATTGTGTGTTATGAAATGTGATCCATGATGTTTGTTTAAGCTAATGGGATTGATCAGAAAGTTGTTGTGGCACAGGCTGATTGGTATGGGGTGTTTTTGAAAAAAAGACAATTTTTGTGTACTTGAGGTATGGGCTGAGGTATGGGCCATGGCAGGTCTATCTTTTTTGGGGTATCTGGCCTCAGCAAGATTCATGGACAGCCATAGAATCAGTTTGATGCAGCTGGCACAAGTGGATGAGGGGATCCAATGCATTTTGCAAATTTTGAGAGTTTTGGCCCTTTTGTGATTTCTTGAAGTTCAAATCATGAAAACCCTAGGTTCAATGCAAAATTATGATTGTTTGAAGTTCATTTGACATATTGTGAAGTGTTTGTGTACATTAGAAGTCATTAGAACACTTGAACATGCCAAAATGCAAAATCCCTCTTTGACATCAAACTTGAAATTATAGGATTTTTGCCAACTTTGAAAGGCCATATCTTGAGTTCTATGATGAATCAAGACATGTTCTTGTATTTTTTGAAAAGGGAAAGACCTAATCTATAACTTTCATGACCAAGAATTTTTCATTTGAAGCATTTTTGGTTATGAAAGAGGAGGTTGAAAAACTTTCCCAAAATGGAAAGTTTTCATTTCAAGTCATTTCCAAAAATGGCAAGGTTGCAATTGGCTCAAAATTATTCAATATTGTGAACTTACAACCACTTATAAGATCAAATAAAGATCATAGAACTTCAATTTGATGAAAATACCCCTTTGGTTCCATTGTTGGGGGCCTCAGATGCCCTGATTTTGACTTAACTTGCTCAGGAAGTTACCCAGTGAACAGTTGACTTCCACAATGAGTTTCTTCATCAAACCTGGTACACATGATAATTATCACATATTAAGAACATTAGAAACAAGAATGACCCAAAAATTTGGGGTTAAGGCCTCTGAAACCAAAACCCTAATTTTGCTCATCTGTGTAGTGAAAACCCTAGCTCTGCTTCCATGCCTTTGCCAGTTCTTGTGATCCCTTGACTTTAATGAACTTTGAGGAGCATAATATGATGATAGAACACACATGGACCCTCTTGGAAAGCTTAGATCCTTTGGGATGGCTCATATGCATTCTTGGATTGCTCAGATCACAAACCCTAGATGCAGATGAACTTGAACTATGCAAATGAAACAAATATGCAATATGAGGTGGTATGCTTATGCTTATGCAAAAATGAAAGATCACAAGCCATGGTGTGATAAAGAGTGAGGGAAAATTTGGGTTGTTTACAACAGGTCCGGCGAACCAAAGAGACTGGGTTCGGGAGTCGGTTACGACCTAGGAAGGTATTAGCACCCCAGATCGTTCGTCATACCCGACGAGATCCACGCTTGCAAAGAAAATATTTCAAAGGGTGAATAAATGAAAGCTGATGCAAAAGAAAGATTGGAACTGGATAAGAAAAGAAAAGAAAGGGGGAAAATGTAGGGAAAATAAAAGAGTGTGCTCGAACGGGCCCTACCCCGCTGCCTACGTACCTCATCTGGACATGAGGATCAGAGATGCCGTAGTTCCCCTAACTAGGGGTGGAAAAGATTGCTTGTATTTTAAGGCTTGAACTGCCTATGCCAATGCTCAAGTATTGCAGGCTCGGACGACAATTGCATTATCGTCTTCTAAAATGACAAGTAGGAGCAAGTTCTCGTACGGAGCGAAGGAGATGAGAAAAGAAATCCCGAAGGAGAGATGCTTATTGTTTGTTTGTGTGTTTTATGAGTTTTTTATTTGTGTGACACAAGATAATAAACTCAAACATTCTTCCATGGAATGTGTACTTGCCACTACATTCCAAGATGGAATAATAGAACAAGCACAACAAGTAATGAGAATTTATCCAAAACTTGTTTCCAAGGGCAAGGGCCTAATTTCATTGACTTGTTGCATTTATTAAGCATTTTTAGTGATTAAAAATGAAGAAGTATTTTTTTAGGATTTTCTTGATGAAGATGACCTCATGATCCGACTTGTGCATCATGCTAGACAAATGCATTATTCCAAGATGGAATGAATACATATGCCCCATGGAATAAGGCTATTACACAAGAAGTCACTTCTTTCTTTATTAATGTTTTTTAGGTTTTTGTTTTGAGATGAGAAGAGAAAGAACCAAAAGAGAAAAAGGCAAAAGTCTAATGGGGAAAGACTACCTAATGTTATCATGAAAAAGTGGTCCTAAGGTTAGTGAGGTTTCAACTATCCTAAGAGAAAAGAAGAACCAAAGAGGAGCAAAAGAGAGGAGAGTAAAGCTAGAGAGCAACTTACTCCTCTAAAGGAGATAAGTTACTTCTAGGGGGAAGATAAGAATTGAATCTCACATGATGGTATAAGGCACATCAAAAACCACAAAGAGAAAGCAAATTAAAAAGAAAAGATGAAGAGTTGAAATGTGGATGAGCATCCACACTTCTCTTACCATGAGCCCCTGCAATGTTAGCAAAATTTCAGCAAGTTGGTCAACGCAATCGTGGAATCAACAAAGATCAAACAAACATGCCAAACTTTGCACATACAAGCATTTACGTGTCGAGAACATGAAATCATGCATCAACCAGCAAGCAAATCACCCTAAACTAGCACATTCAATGATCATACAATGATTCATGGCAATTAAAACAAGTAAGAGGATCAAACAAGCTCAAAACAACTCATATATGGAATTCTGCATCAGTGTTAACCGGTTAACCAAAGCGTTAACCGGTTAACCAGTCCAAACCTGCAGAAAAATACGCAGAAAACAGGTGCGTTAACCGGTTAACCAAAGCGTTAACCGGTTAACACTATCAAAACAACAACAAATACTGCATGAAAATCAGCTCAAATCAGCTTATCCAAATAATTCCACCACAGACCAGCAATCAATTAAGCATGAAATAAATGGATCAATTCACATTAATTAACATCATTAAGCTCATGAACATTAGCACACGGATCTGGTTACAAATCAACCAATCAATTCAAGCAACACAAGCAAATACACAAGCACATGGTGGATCTAAAGCACATGCATGCAAATAAGCTAAAAACAGAGCTACATCTGAACTTAACCAACCTACAAAGCTGATGTACGCTTTGGTAATTGTTGTTTGCGCTGGAAATGAGAGATCTGGTGGAAACTTTGAAGATCTGGTGCTAATCCTCACACTCCATGCAAAATAAATGCAAGCAAAGGGTCTTGATGCAGAATTTTGGCTCCAAAAGCACTTCTAATCTCCAAACCAGATCTGAAACACCAAGTAAACCAGCAAAATGATGCAAGAAGCTATGGATGGAGGTCTAGTTCCAAGATCTACACACTTTAGTGCAAAGTTATGTGATATTCAAAGAGGAACTTTGAGTGATTTGGAAAATTGGGAGAGAAAAGTGAGAGAATGCTGAAAGAGATGTAAAAATTCAGAAAATGAAAAGTGAATTATGAGAGAGTTCTTGGTTTGGTTTGGAGGGAAATGGATTAAATATGGTTTAGGTTTGGGGCCCAAAATTTTTGTTTGGGATCCAAAAAATATGGTTTGGAATTGGCTTAGAAAGTGATTAGGACCTAGCATTGGAATCAGGCTTGGATAAATGCTTTAGATCCTTCTCCTTAATTCAAAATGAATAAAAAACGGAAAATTGGAAAATTGGAGCCAAAACACATGCTGAATTTTGCTGCTGGAATTCAAAATTCGCATCCGTTAACCGGTTAACCAAAGCGTTAACCGGTTAATGCCAGTGAATTTTGAATTCTCCCTCCTTTTGGTGGGAAACTTCCATAATAACCTGACGCCAACCGTTTGATCTGATTTTGATCTTCAATCCTTTTTAGGGCTTTGAACATGATACAGAGCTTGCATAAAAGATCTTGTGAACTTCTTGCCAGGTCACCATGCTCTTGATTTTGACTTGTAGTGCTTCAAATTTCTCGGATGGTTGATCATATGCCTTATGCTAGAACATGCGAGTGTTATGCTTCATCTTTCTATGCACAAATGCTAAGGACATGACATGCTTATGATGATTATGATATGATGATGATGCTAAGTTATTTCTAGATCCTTCTCCTTAATTACAATAATGATAGAAAACCTTTTTGTCTCAAATTGGCCGGAAAACTACTAAAAGGATTTAGAACATTTTTATCAACCAAGTTTCTTAGGGATGAAGAAGGTAATTTTGTTGATGCAGAGCTTCCATCTAAATATGGAAGTTTGATTTCACAAAAAGAATGGGACACATTTAAATCCAAACGAAAAACCCCATAATTTAAAAGTGTAAGTAAAACAAATCGGGAAAGAGCATCAAGTCCCGCGTATCCATACAGAAAAAGGACGTATTAGATATGGACGCTTAGAACAATCTATAGTAAGTATCTATAAATTGAAATGATATACTTGTTCATCACAAGTTATATTTGATCATATTGTTTGGCTTAATGTGTAGTTACAAAAGGAGAATAGTTCTGAAACATCTCTTCCGACACATGTTTTGTGGAAGGAAGCCCATGTAGGCAAGAACAGAGTTGTTAAAGAAGATGTTCAACAAGTATTTGAGAAATGTGTAAGTATAACATTATTTCTTTAATTAAATAAAAACTTTATTAATATATATTTGACAAATATTCGATATTCATCTGATTTTCAGGAGACTCTATCTCAGTCTTTATCTCTAGATGAAGCTAATGATTCCAGGAGCATACTTAGTCGGGCATTAGATGTCCGTGAGTATTTTGGTCGGGTGAGGGGTAAGGGATTTAGGATCACTCTGACATCCTTGAATATTAAAAAACAAAAGGCTCATAGTAATAAAGAACTTCAGCAAACATTGGAAGCACTGCAAGCTGAAGTTCATGAATTAAGAAAGTAAAAAGAAAGAGATAACACTTCAAGGTTTAACGATACTTCGAACAAAGATAGTATCAACTGTAACTTTCAACTAAATATTCCAGAGGTAATTATATATATTTTTTTATGAAATTAAATTATTAGCTTAAATTATTTAATTGACATATATACACATTAACAATGTCATATTTATTATTGGTTTTAGGGCATTTCCCCTTGTCACCTCTACTTATCGTCACCAACTTATCGGATAGTTGGCAAGGGATAAATGTATAACACTTTGGGAGAATTACTTCACACTAAACCGCTCCCTACTAGATGTTTGAAAGTCTCGGTAGATATTTCTTTAGAGATGGATGCATTATTACCATATCCTGACGATGTTTCAGATGCAACATTGGTGAAAGATGTAATAGGTTCATTTGTTGCATGACCGTCAGGCCTCATTAGCGTAGGATATGAGGTATGCTTAAAACCATTATGAACCTCATATGAGGTGTGCTTAAAACCATTAGCGTAGGAAATGAGGCATGCTTAAAAACATTTGTGGGGATTTGAGCAAGTTTTTCGTCATGAAAAATTATGCATATGTGTTATCAATACATACGTGAGGTATATCCAATCTAATTTGTTATATTAATTGAATAACTTATTTATTTTATGTTTAAAATGAATAGTCTAATGTTAATGATGTTTTTATTTAAGGTTTATGTATGACAAATTGATGCACCCATGTGGATTGGGACAAAGATTCACATTCTTAAGTCTCGCGTGTATCAACTTAGGGTTAATCATAAATAAACTAGATGATGTCATGGTGTATGTACGCAACCTCTTTATGGCCGACAAAGATACAAAAAAGTTGTTCTTTTTACCGTTTAATACTGTGTTATATTTTCATTCTAAATTCATCTATTATAATTTCTTTTTTGTATTTTGACGTCGTGTAGAAAGTTCCATCTAACATTTGTTTAATCTTACAGTGGACATTGGTTGTTGATTGCAATTAATCCTATCAGAGAAGTTATGTATTATCTGGATTCGTTAGGAAATGATTAGACAACATACCCGAATATGAAGAATATGATTGATACATAAGTGAGATTGTTCTAAAAATTCATGTGTATATTTATTTATGTGAATTGTTATAAATATTCATTTATATTTTATAAGAATTATACAAGCTTTTCGAGCACAAAGAGATATTCAAGTACCAAAGAGGAGAGCAAACAACATTACATGGATTGGAGTGGAGGTATATTAATTATCACATTTTTTTATTATATTAGTGATGATACTTGATAAAACTTAGGATTTATCCATATTTTCTTTTCATGTGTAGTGTCCTCGGTAACGTAATGATATAGATTGCAGTTATTTCATGTTTAGGTTTATAAGAGAAACTCTTTTTTTTTATCGAATAGAGATTCCATCCGATGTATGTATTTCTAACTAATGAGTTATTTTAATATTTAATACATATTTCTCATATAATTAAATAGTTGAAACTAAATCAAACTATGTTATATTATTATATAGTACTTTGATGAATTCAAGTGTGTGTATTAATCAAGAGATCATTTGGATGAAATTAAAGAGGATTGATGTCAGTTCATTATTGAGCTCGGAGTTTAATAAGGTATATTGTACTCTTACTTTAATTGATGAGAATTTTGAGTATGTATAACTTTGTAACTATATACATTGTTTATGTCTTGTTTTAATTGAATTACAATCGTTTTGTGTTGTTTCAGGTTATATGTGCAAAGTAAAAGATCGAGTTATATTGATGTGCATTTCTTTTTGCTTAGGATTTCTATAAGTAATATGTAGATTTGAAGCAAAATATTTTGTTGGATGAAATGATTTGTATCATCAATTGTTTTGTATATATAAATTGTTGGATGGAAATTGTATATATAATTAGGTTAAATTGGGGCATATATATTGGTTTGAAGCTCCAATTTATGATATTTTGGTGCAAAATATGGTTGAAAAACAGGTGCAAGTTATGGTTGAAAACCTGGTATTGTAGTTTAAAAACAGGTGCATATTGATGTGCGATCGACCTAACGTCTAACGGTATCTTAATTGCAAGTGCACAGCCCATCGCGTAGTAATAAAAAGATGTCGAACCCATAGGGATTAAATTATCACTCTAGTGCTATAAATGTTGCTATGTTAGCTAAGGCGAAGATTGTCACGAATTTGGTTTCTAAAGGTAAACTAAAGGGAAAGTTACTAGAATTAAAATTATATGAAGAAGGCGGCCGGTATGTAACTTAGTAGACCTATGCGGATTAAACCAAGACTAAGCGTAGAGAAATAATTCACTTTATTGCTTCTGTAGAAATTATCAGTTTAAAAACCCTCAACTCACACTCTCGTGGTCTTGTATTAGATTATATTCCTAAAGCCCTATACCTGCTCTCGCTAGCCCATAAGTGTTTAGAAAAATACTCTTTGGAAACTTAATAAAATCTAATTCAGTTTAAAGCGCTCTCGCTGTATTTAAATCAAATGCCTAACTTTAACTATCTGGTTAAAACCTCACACTCTCGTGGTCTCGATCCTAACCTTTTCTACACTTTTTACTCTCATAACAAAGAGCTTGATTTTAATCATAAAAAGTCTCAGCCAGAAATTAAGTTGATTAGAACTTTTAGCTTGGCATTAATTTAATCCGTTCGGTTACCATTATTACATACCGACACTATTAGATTAGCTATACATATTAATTAAAATGGAAAATCAATAGTAATTAATTAAATAGAATGCAAACATAATTAATAAATAATAAGTAAACAATAAAATTATAATGCAATATATTAAAACCTGATACAAAAGAACTTTTCCTCATAGATCCCTCTTCCACAAATGGCGACAAGCTTGGAACTTCTCGGAAATTAAATACAAGTTCTGAGGCTATAAAATAATAATCCTAATCTAATGTAATAGCTTCCTAATATTGGAAACTATTACTTACAGGTAGTTGAATTGAAAAGAAAGTAAAGCAATTGAAAATAAAAGAATGGAAATAACGAAAAGCAAAAATAAATTTGGCACAACTTTGGTAACGATTGGTGCAGCAAAAATCTCCCCCTTTTCCTTCTGTTGATGCTTCTATTTATAGACAAGGAAGAATATGGCAGTTGTAGAATTAACAGGTCCAATAAAAGCCCACTAACTGAGGGAAAATAGGAGCACTAATTTGCTTCGTGTAATTGATGTTGAGAAGAATCAAGATAGTGGACGAAAATATCTCTGTTTCATTTCATAGCAGTTATGGGTTGTAACACTAAGTAAAACTGGGCATAACCCTTCTGTGACGAGCGTTATATGCCTCTTTCCCTGCGTGAGGGTCGTAAGGGTGGTGTGACAATCGTCACATACCCAAAGATGCATGACTATCATAAGGTTGCGTGACGACCGTCACTGCAACAAAATATGCAGAATTCTCTTATGTGTTTTGTTCTTTTATTTGTCTCATGTCTACTTTCTTCATATCTTCACTTTGCACATATTTGTCTTGACAAATATTATACCTGTAACAAATGAGAAAAACTCGGAAAAGTCGGGAGTTAATTATATCAAAATGTATTGAAAACGGACTAGAATTGTGCTAAATAATTGATACGATATCTCGTTATCAAACTCCCCCATACTTAAACCTTTGCTTGTCCTCAAGCAAAAACTCAGTAAGTAGATCAGACAAGTTATATCATACGCATGTGTATTACATATCTTTGAAACAATTGCGGAAAATCAATAGTTATTTCGACCGACACTAAAATGAAACACTAATGATACATTAATGTCACAAGCAACAAGCTATGTCGTGAACTTCCTATTTAAAGCAAGTTGTCCAACAATTTTGTTATCACTTTACCTAGTGTCTTTTGTACCTATTTCGCCCGGTTTCGTTCTAGCGCAATCACATTAAGCCCTTTTCCTTTTCATGCACGTGGTGGAGTAGTCGATTAGTGACTTTGATCCTTTTTAGCACGGGGTCTAGTACACAAATGTGGCAACCCTCTATATCTAATCCAGTTTGGAGGTTATGGGGGATCGAGCAACATCACGTCCTACCGAGTTCAGAACCAGATACCTATTAACCAACTAACAATGTATTCCTTCATTATTTGTCTATCTCTTATATGCGACCGTATAATTTGGTGCAAATTTTTCATATCTTTTCTTTTTGGCATTGAGATAAGAAGGATATTATGATAAGGCATCAAACACTTATATTCATCGGCTCTCCACTTGGTTTGTGTCAAGACAGTGCTGACAGTTAGTATAAACTACTGGGGGTTACTTTAGAACTAAAACTTAAAATAAAGGTATAACAATAATTGAAATGAATTTCACTTAAATTAGGGAGTCCAATGTGTCAGAACTGTATCGATCTTGTTAAATTTACGTGGCGTCCTAACTAAAGTTTCATTAAAGTAGATATGTTCGGCTATGCGTAGATAAATTTTTTTGGTATGGCTAAATAAACGAGGGAGATTAAAATCTAAACAAACCATATAATAATTGTTTTATGGAAACAATGCGGAAGGGAAAATAAAGGAAATACAAGAAACATAAAGGTACCTCTCCCACACTATATCAGACATTGTCCTCAATGTTGTGATATAATAGTGGGGAAATATAATACAATGATGCAGGAAAGGGAAATGAAAACAAGAAGTGCAAGAACAAAAACTATTGGGGATCACGTCTTCTGCTTCTGGTGCGTGCTCTTCTGGATGGCGTTGCTTCTTCATCCATGTCATGAGAGTACAAGTTATTGACATCCATTCTCAGTGTACCCATCTCAGTCAAAACTTCCTTGAGCTTATCATCCATTGTCTGTTGATTGTTGATGATTTGAGCGTTTTGTGCATACAAGCTATCATACTGCTCTTTTTGTTTCCTTTCTAGTGCGGCAGCCATTTGGTTCTGATGGTGTATGGCGCGAAGGATTTCTTCAAGGGTGATGTCGCTCTGAGGTTGCTGTCTTGATAATGTTTCGGGAATGTCAGGAGTAGGGGCAGTAGTGTCCATCTCTTCTTCCATCTCATCAACATGAGCATTCAGGACTTCTTCATGGATAGGAATTCTCCCCTCAGGAGCTTCAGGGTCGAAAAGCCAGTTGGCCCGGTCGTCGGGATCAATATAGTCCCTGCAAGGCAAGATAATGTTATGGAAAACAACATTACGGATTACCGGGTTAAATATTCCATCTTCTCTCTCAAAGATAAGGTGCGCGGCCTTGAAGTGGTCCAAAGTGAGGTATGTCGGTGCCAACGAAGGTAGGTTAGCAAGATTGGAGCCTAAGTTCAGACTCATAGCAATAGAGGTGACAATGCCTCCGAAATATAAAGGTTTACCGTCTCTCGCGCAGATGGATTGAATGTGGTACAACAGGAAAGGAGAGACATTAATCTTCTTGTCTTCTAAGGCACAGTGGATAAAGAAGAGCTCTTTTGAATTAAGCTTGTGGTTTCTATCTCGAGCAAAAATTGTGTTGTCGAGAATGCGGTGGAAGTAGCGAATGGCATGGTTATGGATAAGAGTAGCATTGAGGTGATCAAATGCTACAGCTTGTGTGTTGGTTAGCTTCTTCCAAAAGTTGAAAGCTTCTTCAGTGAAGTTATCAGGTACGCAGCGATGGACTCCCTCACCGAAGTCAAATCCAAGCAGTTGTGCAATTTCGATTTGAGTGAATTTGTACTCAACACCAAACATGCAGAATGAGGTCACGCCAATAAGTTGGCCAGTAGCGCCTACCGGAGTCATGTAGGAGAAAGAACTCAAAAACTCAAGAGTTAGAGCTTCGTAGGTTCGCTACGGTTGACTGCAAAGTTGCCATAAACCCACATTCTGTAGTAATTTCCGGACACTGTGAAACAATCCCAAGGTTCTCAAGCATTCGGTGTCGATATAACGAGTCAGTTGGAGACCACGGCGTTGGAACTTTTGAAACTTCGAACGTTGAGTTTCGCCTTGCTCAGCATCTCTGAAAAGGATGTTTGAGTTTTGATTATTCGCCATAACATGCAAAAGGTGTAGAGTTGTTAGAGTTTGAGGTTGAAGGAATGTGAGAAATTTGGGTAGTGTTCGGGTAAATAATGAGAATGGGTATGTGGAAAGGTTGAATTTATGAGAGAAAAATGAGAATTTAGTGGAGGTGATGGTTGGTTACGGAATTGAAATTAGGAGGTAGTGGAAGGTATTGCACCCCAAAATTTTCCCTCACAATACAAGACTTTGTCTGCTAAGAAGGTTCACAAGGTTCACAAGACCTTTCATGAGGTTCATGAAGTTTACAAGACACTTTATGAGGTTCACAAGGTTCACAAGACCTTTCATGAGGTTCATGAAGTTTACAAGACCTTTCATGAGGTTCATGAAGTTTACAAGACACTTTCATGAGGTTCACAAGATTCACAAGACATCTTATGAGGTTCACAAGGTTCACAAAGTTCATCATTGGTCAGAAGATTTGACAATTCCCTCAGGCAAGGCATTCTCCTAAGCAGTGCATCCAAAACTAGGGTTTTGACTTTAATCAGGCTAAATGGATTTCCAAGACTTCAAGTGAGCTTTATAAACATCTTATATGTGTTTAAAAATCCCCATGACAAGTTTCAAGACTTTTCTCAAAGGTTTGCTCAGTCAAATGATCAGATAAGTCAAAATAAGTCAAAGCAGGTAAAAAGTCAAACTGAGGTCAACTGTGGTCAAACCAAAGTCAAACTTCATGATTTTTTGCCAACATCAATTATATGAAGTAAAATTCATCATTTGATCAAGGGTTGATCATGATTCATCAAGGAGATTTCAGATCATCAAGAATTAGGGGTTTCTAAATTAGGGTTTCCTTAGGAAAAGTCAACTGAACTTTGACCAGCCATAACTTTCACATGCTTCATCACATTTTCCCCATCCAAAGCTCATTTTGAAGGAAATTGAATTCTCTACAACTTTATGTCTCACAAGCCAAGCCCAAAAATGCTTCATTTGGAAGGTATGAGCTAAGACATTATAGGTCCTTTTGAAAGTCAACAACTTCAAAAAGGCATAACTTGAGAATGGTAAATGATATGGACATGAAACCAATGGGGTTGGTTAGAGGACTCTTCAAGCTTTCCAAAATGTCCAAGAACACTCTCATAGCATTAAAATTGAAGGATATGTGACCTTGCAAAGTTGGGAAATTTTTGGGTGGTTTATAAAGGAAATAGGGTCTTAGAACCAAATTTTTCTAAATGGGCTGAACTTTTGGTGACCCAAAGTGATACATGACATCATGCACGAAATTTATTTAATATTTTCATAATTTTATTTTATTTTATTTATTTATTATGATTTTTATATTAAAAAATCATTTTAAATTTAAATAAAATATCAAATGTGAAAATTTAAAATATATTTCTCTTCTAGAAGATCATAAATATAATTTGGATTGAATTGATACAACATTGATGAAGATTGGCTTGAATTAGAAAGGTCTCATTCACAAATATTTGAAAGTTAAGACCTAATCTTTTTCAATCTCCAAAATCAAAAAGATCCACACAATGATCCAATATTTTTGACCTAATTCAGTCTACTATAAGTATACAACATAACCCAATGCACAAGACGAATTCCCTGCCTCAAAGAGTAAGTTCACACATCAAAAAAGTCACAAAAAGTCAAATTCAGATTCCAAGTTACAGCCACTTTCAAGGCAATTTGAAGGTTGCAACTTATTCCTGGATGTTCATAGAGTGATTTTGGATCATAACATTGCATCTTCATGACCTAAATTGCATAAACCAAATCATGGCTTCAAGCTTATTTTTCAAATTTCAATTTCATTGATTGACTGGATTTAAATTGTTTTTGGTTGCTTGATGATGTTTGTGATGACCCCTGGATTGATTCTGGGTAGTTTAATTAAGCTTTTCGTGCAGGTATCATGATTCACCATGGCTAGGGTTTCGGCCAAGCAATTAGGGTTTTACTTTAAACCTAATATAAACGAATTCTAAGAACATAGAACAATCATGTGAACTCTGGGGATCATAATGCATCAATTAATTTTGAGAAATTTCACTGTTTTGATGGTATTCCAATTTCGTAGGTTTCTGTTTTGAAAAATTCGCAGGAAACTTCGTAAGAGATTTTGCAGGTGTTTTCACAGGTAAAAGGTTGAAGACGAAGCTATTGGCGCCATCTGGAAGTTTCAAATTTGATTTTAATATTCTTAGAATTTGTTGTTGTTTTGTTTCACAACAGCAGTGTTGGCCCAGTGGTAAGGAACGCTTGCGTTATACCTGAAGGTCTTTGGTTCGAATCCTGGGCTCACCAATTTTTTCTTATTTTTTCAGTTAGCCATCAAACTTAATATATAATTAATTGTGTTGGTTGTATTATCAGTTGCGCCCTCCCGGCTGGATGGTAAGTGTGTCTGCGTGTTATGAGAAGGTCCTGGGTTCGAATCCCCCCAGGCCTTTTGTGTTATTTGTTTTGCTTTTTCTTTCATGATTTTCCAGGATAAACAACAAAACCTGATGGTGCCTACTCTCTATCACATGCGCGCGCATGGCCCAGTGGTTGGAGTGCTAGTCTTGAGTGTTGAAAGCTTAGGGACTGGGTTCAAATCCCAGCCTAAGCAGGTTTTTTTTTCTTTCATTCTTTTCTATGATTTTTGTTATTTAATTAATTTCTATTTAAACAAATTCAAATTTAAATAATGAATAAAATGTTTATATTATTTTAGAACTCATTTTTTAATTTAAATCTTATAAGAAAAATTATTTATTTTTGTAAATTATTAATATTGTAAAATTTTATATAGTTATTAATTAATTCTAATTCATTTTTCTAAAATATATATATATATAAACTCTAATTTCTAAAACCCTAAAATATTTTGTAAAACCTAATTATTTCTTTTAAACCCTAATTATTTCATGTGAATATTAATTGTGTCCATATTTTTATATTTTAATATAATCCTTGTATATAAATATGCTTAAAATAATTAAAATTTTTAATTTAATTTTGTAAATATAACAATATGATTATTCAATTATAATTAATCTTATTTTCATAATATGTATATATTCTATAACTTGTTTATAATTTAATTCTTGTATGTAAATAATTTTTAGTATATGTTTAAAAATAATTAAAACTTGCTAATTTAATTTTGTAATTATAATTTATTTTCGTAATATGTTTATAATTAACCTAATTTTTATAATTTGCATATAACTTAAAATTTTATGATAATTAGTATATAATTGTTTATATTTTCTTATTAATCTTAAAATAATAATTGTTCATATAAAAAAATTGATCTCTTAATTATTATGCTAATATTTTCGTTTATATTATTAATTATGTTTATTTTCATATGATATTTATTTTATTATTACTAACCCCATTTATATATTGTGATTTATTATTATTATTTTTTACTAACCCCAATTATATTATTATTATTTATTTTTGCTTATTTATTTAATTTGCTTTAATTATTATTATGTAATTGTTTCCTTTATGTAATATTTTAGTAATAATGTTTATTATTTATTTTTAAATGCTATGGTTAGTAAAATAGGGAGTGAAACATGTTTGTATGTAAAAAAAAAAATTAATTTAGATCACTAATTTAAAAGATAAATATTTAAAATTGTACACTCACACACGTAAGTCGATCTTTGATCGCCATCTCACTTTCTAGGGTTACCTCTCATGTTGCCTAAAACAAAAGGTCAAGTAGGGTGTATAAAGCAAAGTCCCTCATTTCATATCATCTAGTCCCTAAACAGATAAAAGATCAAGTCCCTTCGAATGTTGCCTTCGTAATGATCTTGTCCCTTTCGAATAAAGATGATAAGTCCCTTCACATTGCTTGTACACCCCACAGTTGCCTAAATAACAGTTGTCCCTTCACTTGTCCCTCACATCCAAGGTAATGACTACATATTCCTTAATAATAGGGATAGTCTTACCATTTAAAGGATTCAAGAACAGAAAAGACTTAAACTTAGGGTAGGGTCCTCTTAGATACTTGCTCACTCTTCAAAACAATTCAAACACTTCATACATTTCAAACAATTTTCAAAACAAAGGTTTTATATACATCCGTACATGGATCATTATAAAATACTTAAGAAAATTTCTATTCACACACTTCACATTTTAAAAACATTTTAAAGTGAGCTAAGTAACTAAGAGCCCATGGATAACCATGGATGTAAAGGGTGCTAACACCTTCCCTTTACATAACCTACCCCCCGGACCCAAAAATCTTTTAAAAGGTCTTTCCTGTTCTTTTATGCCTTTCCTTTGGATAAAATAAAAGTCGGTGGCGACTCTTGCTATCCGCAACATAACTAAAGTCAGTTCTCCCACCGTGTTACAGAACTGGCGACTCTGCTGGGGAATTAATAAAAGAGGGGTACCCTTAGGAATTAGATAACTTTAAACTTGTTTGCTTTGTTTGCTTTATACTTATCTTGTTGGGTGCTCTTATGTGTGAAAGATCCTAACCCGGATCTAGTGTACCTTAGGTAAATGGCAATAGACCAAGGAAACTGTACGGCGTATACCGATATGGTTGATCTGGTGGCCATAGTTAGTGTGACTTCTTGGTTGGTGCTTATGTTCCTTAAGTCAAGTTGAGGATAATATGAGGCTGCCATATGTTGTCAATACACTAACTGACTTTTAGAACCCTAGTTATCCCATCTTGGCCTTTAGAAAGTAGTGAGATAGCCGGCTTTGGTGAAGACTGAAGTTTGTTGATACTCGATACTACGCTCATTGAGATCCTAAACTTGAAGGGTTTTGGTTGGAAAGTAAGTTGCCTACTGAACAACCACCCTTGTGAAGGATCAATGATATTGAGATCCCTTAGAACCTGGTTACTTTATAGGACAGGATGAACCATCTAAACTTCAGGGGAGGGTACTTACCTTTGAACCTCATGCAGGCCTTTAAACCTAGGGCTATTGTGTGACTTGTTTGTGTGTGCCACACATTTGTGATTGAGCATAACATCATGACATCATCATGCATCATAAGCATAGCATTTTCACTAACCATTTCAAGGACCAAAGGATTTATCTTTGTTCTTTGTTGCAGGTCATGGCTTCTGCTCGTAGAAACACTATCAGGATCAACTTTGTAGGCATACCTCCTAAGCTTAAAGAGTTGGTTTCTCAAGTGTCTGAAAACTCCCAGTTCATCAAGAGACATGGTTACTTACTGGATCTAGTCACTTCAGGATTCAATGAAGACATGATGAGTGTTTTGTTTCAGTTCTTTGATCCTAAGCACCATTGCTTCACATTCCCTGACTACCAGCTGGTTCCTACCATGGAGGAATTCTCCAAACTTCTGGGTATACCTGTACTTGATCAGAAACCATTCACAGGCTTGGAAAAAGAGCCTAAACCTGAGGTTATTGCTGCAGCTCTACATCTGAAGAAGGCTGACATTGTTCTAGAAACGAGAAGCGGAGTTAAGGGTATCCTTGCCAAGGTATTGATAGAGAAGGCTCAAGTGTTCCTGAAGGCTATGAGTTATGATGCTTTTGAGGAGATCTTATCCTTGTTGATTTATGGCTTAGTGTTGTTCCCCAATCCAGATCAGTTCATAGACGTTCATGCCATCAACATATTCCTGAGTCACAACCCAGTGCCTACATTGCTTGGAGACATTCTGTATTCACTTCATACTCGTACTACACAGGCACGAGGAACTCTGATGTGTTGCATACCTTTGCTATCTAGGTGGTTTATTTCTCACCTTCCTCGCTCTGTAATGAAGAATGAACAAGGGTTCAGATGGTCCAAGAGGATTATGTCGCTCTCTCATTCAGATATTCATTGGTGCTCCGGATCTATGGAGAATGTCACTATCTTTGACCATTGTGGGGAGTTTCCTAATGTGCCACTTCTAGGCATAAGAGGAGGCATTACTTACAACCCTTCCTTAGCTTTACGACAGTTTGGTTACGCTCGGAGTGATGGTCCACATGACATGTTGATTCAGGGCATTGTGTTTGACTACGACAACGATCTTCAAGGTTGCCGTCAAAGGTTCATACGAGCATGGGGAAAAGTGAACAAGGTTGACAGCAAGACTCTGGAGCCTAAGTACACTATTCCTATGGAGGCTTATCTCAGATGGGTGCGATCTCGTGCTCAGACTCTTATGATGCCATATCCTGCTATCCTGCCAGTTACTATGGAGCCTGTTGCTGAAGGAGATACTTCTTATACCATCCTTCACCCAGACATGCCTACTGACATGGAAGATTTACAGAGGTCCTGGATCCAATTGAAAGAGAAAAGGGATACTTTCGAGGCTCATTACAAAGCAAGCCAAGAAAGAATCCTGGAACTGACAAAGCAACTTCACAAGGAGCGGAATCTCAACTCATACCTCAACACAAAGAGGAAACGTCCATGGGAGACTTAAAACCCCATCTCTTGTATTTATTACATTTCATTTTCTGTAAGCCCAAGAGGCAAAACAAATTTATTACTAATAAAAGTTTACCTTCTTGTTTGTTTAAGCAAATTTAAATCCTGCGGTCCTTGAAAACATTGCATACGCATTTACATTCCATATCATTGCATCACAGGTTTATTGTGTACAGGTTTCTCATCTTCTCGTTGTTTATTTCAGCAATGGCTCTTGAACAAACAGTTAAGGATCTCCAGGCACAAATTGCACAGTTCCAAGAGCTGATCCTGAACTTGTCCAAAGGGCAGGATGAATTGAAGACACTGCTGGCCAAGAAGACTAAGAAGACTAGGAGGTCAGGTGGCTTGATCAACATGGGAAGAAGGTTCAAAGGTCCTGTCAAGACCAAAGAACAGGTTGAAGATTATGAATCTAAAGAGTCTGAGAAAGAGGGAGGCAGTCTCCACAACACAATGGGGGATTCTGATTCTAAAGCTAACTACTATCATGAGCCTAATGAGGACAAGTTCAAGATGCTGGTGGATAGAATGGATGCTATGGAATTACAGAAGTCTTCTGGGCTGGATTTTGAAGACCTGAGTTTGATATCTGGGGTAGTTATACCCATTGGTTTCAAGGTTCCTACTTTTGTTGTTTATGATGGTGTCTCTTGTCCCAAGCTGCATCTGAGGTCTTATGTCAGGAGAATCCAACCCCATACTGCTGATAAAAAGTTGTGGATCCATTTCTTCCAAGAGAGCTTATTTGGAGCTCAATTGGAATGGTACTACCAGTTGGAGAGTGTCAACATCCGGGATTGGAATGATCTTGCTGAAGCCTTCTATAAGCAGTATCAATACAATGCTGATTTAGCCCCTACTCACATGCAACTTCAGAGTATGTCTATGGGTGCTAAAGAGAGTTTCAAGGAGTATGCTCAGAAGTGGAGATACTTGGCTGGAAGAGCGCAACCACCTCTGACTGACAGGGAGTTAGTTGATATGTTCATGTGTACGTTGAATGGTCCTTTTTACAGTCATCTCATTGGAAGCTCATCATCTGGCTTCACTGAGTTGATAATAACAGGAGAGCGTGTAGAAAGTGGTATCAGGAGTGGCAAGATTCAAGTGGGTGTTTCTTCATCAGGTGCTGCAAAGAAGCCTCCTAGCGGGAAGAAAGAGTCGAATGTTGTTTATGGTCAACCTGATCGTAATAGAAGGCATCAGTCTGTGAGTGCAGTTCATATCTCCAATCCAACCCCTACAACACCAGAGCAGCCACAGGGAAATCAACAGAGGGCTAGAAGGCAGTTCACTAAGATCAACATGTCAATGGCCCAAGCATTGCAACACTTGTTGAAGGCTGAACTTATCACTCTGAAAGATGCTCCTCAGAATCCTAATGTTACTTCTCCCAGGTACAATCCTAATGCACGATGTGCATATCATTCGAACTGTCAGGGACATGATACCAATAGTTGCTAGGTATTGAAGAATAAAATTCAGGATATGATTGATGCGGGAGAGATTGATTTTGACCCTCCGGGTACTCCAAATGTGATCACTGCTCCCATGCCAAATCATGAGAAGACTGTCAATGCCATTGATGAAGATTCACATATTTCTTCGGTTGCAGAGTTGAATACACCATTGTCTGTTATCAAGAAGAAGCTAGTACAAGCTGGGTTCTTTCCAGGTTGTCGTGAGGATTATTTATATTGTACCTATAAGCCAGATAGCTGCTGGAGGTTGAGAGATGGGATTCAACGTCTCATGAATAACTATACCATAGTGTTTGAGAGGACTCCACCTTCTGTAGAAAGTATGGTTGATCATATAACTAAGCGTGTGAAGGTTGAAGAGGTGGATATGGTTGACAAAGTGCCGGTAAGGATTACTTCCAAGGGACCTGTCAAAATCACTCATAAGGGTCCAATTAAGATTACTGCTGAAGGCCCTGTGAAGATTGTTGCTGAAGCTAGAGTAGCTCCTATGATCATTACCACTCCTGGTCCTATTCCGTATACTTCAGATAAAGCTGTGCCTTGGCATTATGGGTCTGATGTTTATATCCATGGTGTTAAGCAGCAACCCTTAGCTGATATGCCTGCTGATGTTGATAATATTACTGGATCTAGTAAGATCACACGAAGAGGAAGAGTTTTCTCTCCTCTAGTTACCTCCAAGAATGCAGTTACTCCAACTGCTACCTCCACCACTGATGCTCGGGGAAAAGGTCCTGTTATTGAACCTATACCTACTGATGTGCCAGCTGCTGATGATCTCTCTAAGCAGATGGAAGAAGTATTGAAAATCATTTGCAAGAGTGATTATGACATTGTTGATCAATTGGGGCATACTCCCTCCAAGATTTCTATGTTGTCTTTGTTTTTATGTTCTGAGGCTCATGCCAAGGCCTTGATTAAGTTTCTGAAGACTGCTCATGTACCCAATGAAATTTCTGTTGACCAGTTTGAAAATTGTGTTGCACACTTGACCTATGATAATGGATTAGGTTTCTCTGATGCTGATTTGACTCCTGCCAAGAGGGATCATAACAGGGCTCTACATATCTCCATTGAATGCAGGGGCACTACCCTGTCACATGTATTGATAGACAATGGTTCCTCTTTGAATGTGTTACCCAAAGAAGTCCTGAATAAGCTTAGTCCTGAAGATGTTGTGTTGAAACCCAGTAATATAGTGGTGAAGGCTTTTGATGGTTCGAGAAGAGTGGTGCATGGAGAAATTGATCTCCCAATCAAAGTTGGTTCTCAGGTTTTCAATGCTACCTTTTATGTCATGGATATTCGTCCGTCATATTCTTGTTTGCTTGGGCGTCCCTGGATCCATGGGGCAGGTGCTGTAACCTCTACATTACATCAGAAGCTGAGATATCCGGTAGAAGGAAAGGTTGTTACTGTCTACGGGGAGGAAGGATATGTTGTTAGCCATGTGAACACCTTTAAATATCTTGAAGTGGAAGGTGAATATGTTGAAACTCCGTGTCAGACATTTGAAGTGGTTCCTTGGGTTGTTAACAATTATGAAGCTCCTCCTGTTGTCAAGAAAGTTCCTGTGGTCACCAGAGTACCTCCAACAATGGCCTCCCTCAAAGATGCTAGAGCTGTGGTGGATGAAGGTGGTTGTACTATTTGGGGTCAGCTTCCTGATATTCCATACAAGTCTGACAAATTTGGTTTGGGTTTTACTGCAGAGTCTCAGAAGGCCGTTCGTCGTGCTCGTGCTGTTCGTATCACCAATCAGGGGGTTATGAAGGATCAGATCAATGCTGTGGATGACTATGATGAATACTACAACTTGGATGCTTGGATTTTTCCTACTGTGGGTGCTGGGCTCAATAACTGGAAGGCTGAAGATGTTATTCCTATCTCCTTTAGTCAGGAGTAAATACTATTACTGTGTTGTTTTTAAGTTTGTAATTTCTTGAACAATTAAACTTTCCAGCCTTGTGCCTTACCCGGGGAACAATGGTGTGCTTGTTACGGGATGTCATTTCATTTGCATACTTCATTCAATAAAAATCAATGGACGTTTCGTTTTCGTAAATATTGTGTTCCTTGTCTTTCTTTTTATTTTTTACCTTTATCAGCTATGTGTTCTTACACACACCCACATCACTAAAATGCAGATTCTCATCCACTCTGGATCCTGTTGATAACAGTTCTACTATTGCCAATTATAATTTTGAGAATCCGATCTATCAAGCTGAAGACGGAAATGAGGATGATTGTGAAGTACCTGTAGAGCTTGCTAGGTTGTTACAACAAGAAGAGAAAGCTATACAGCCACATGAAGAGCCAGTCGAAGTTGTGAATCTGGGAACTGAAGAAAACAGGAAAGAGGTCAAGATAGGGACTGAATTAGAGGATAGTGTCAAGAGCAGATTGATTCAAATGTTACGTGACTATGTAGAGATCTTTGCTTGGTCCTAAGAAGATATGCCAGGGTTGGATACAGACATTGTGGTTCACCGTTTACCAGTAAAAGAAGATTGTCGTCCAAAGAAGCAGAAGGTGCGTCGCATGCGTCCCGAAATGTCAGAAAAGATCAAAGCAGAGGTAATGAAACAGTTTGATGCAGGGTTCTTAGCTGTGACTTCTTATCCTCAGTGGGTTGCAAATGTGGTACCAGTACCTAAGAAGGATGGTAAGGTACGTATGTGTGTAGACTACATGGATTTGAACAAGGCCAGCCCCAAAGATGACTTTCCACTTCCTCATATTGATGTTCTGGTAGACAATACTGCTCAGTATAAAGTATTCTCGTTCATGGATGGTTTCTCTGGTTACAATCAGATCAAGATGGCACCTGAAGATATGGAGAAGACAACATTTGTTACACAGTGGGGCACTTTTTGTTATAAAGTGATGCCATTTGGTTTGAAGAATGCAGGGGCAACATATCAGCGTGCTATGGTGGCTTTGTTTCATGATATGATACATCATGAGATAGAAGTATATGTGGATGATATGATAGCCAGGTCCCAGAATGAAGAGCAACACCTTGATCATCTACATAAGTTGTTTGAAAGGTTGAAGAAATACAAGTTGAGATTGAACCCAAACAAGTGTACTTTTGGAGTTAGATCTGGTAAGCTCCTGGGTTTCATTGTCAGTGGAAAAGGTATTGAAGTGGATCCTGCAAAAGTGAAAGCTATACGAGAGATGCCAGCTCCCCGTACTGAGAAGGAAGTTAGAGGATTCTTGGGACGACTGAATTATATTGCAAGATTTATTTCCCAATTAACTGCCACCTGTGAGCCAATCTTCAAGTTGTTGAAGAAAGATCAGGTGATGGAATGGAACGATGAGTGCCAGACTGCCTTTGATGAAATCAAGAAATATCTGCTGGAACCTCCAATTTTGATGCCACCAGTTGATGGAAGACCCTTGATTATGTACTTAACAGTGTTAAACAATTCAATGGGGTGTGTCTTGGGGCAACATGACGAGTCTGGTCGAAAAAAGCAGGCAATATACTACCTTAGCAAAAAATTTACCGACTGCGAAACAAGATACTCACTGCTCGAGAAAACTTGTTGCGCTTTGGCATGGGCTGCTCGCCGACTAAGACAGTATATGTTAACCCATACTACCTTGTTGATTTCGAAGATGGATCCAATCAAGTACATATTTGAGAAACCTGCTCTCTCCGGAAGAATTGCAAGATGGCAAATGATCTTGACAGAATATGATATACAGTATACTACTCAGAAGGCCATTAAAGGAAGTGTTGTGGCTGATCATTTGGCTCATCAAGCAGTGGATGATTATCAGTCAATGATTTTTGAGTTCCCTGATGAAGATATTATGATTATTACCAAAGAACCTGGACAATATGACGGACCTGAACAAGGATCCCGATGGACTATGGTTTTTGATGGTGCTTCCAATGCACTTGGTAATGGTGTTGGTGTTGTGATCAGTTCCCCTGAAGGTTGTCATACCCCGATTACTGCCAGACTTTGTTTCTATTGTACCAATAACATGGCTGAGTATGAGGCATGTATCCTGGGTATCAAAGCTGCCATTGATATGAAGATTCAGTTCCTAGACGTGTATGGAGATTCAGCCCTAGTAGTAAGTCAGATTAAAGGAGATTGGGATACCAAGCCTTATAACCTCATTCCTTACAGAGAGCATGTGTTGTCTTTGATCCCACATTTCAAAGAGATTACTTTTGGACATATTCCACGAAGAGAAAATCAGTTGGCAGATGCACTAGCCACCATGGCATCCATGTTTGAGATCAGCTGGGATAATGAAGCTCCCAAGATTACTATTGATAGATTTGAGAAGCCTGCATACTGCAATGAGATTGGCACTGAAGAAGCAGAAGAGAAGCCTTGGTTCTATGAAGTGAAAAGATATCTTGAAGCTCATGAATTCCCTGAAGGGGCATCTGTCAAAGATAGGAAGTTTCTGAGAAGGTTTTCTGCTAAGTTCTTTTTGAGTAATGGAATTTTGTACAAGCGTAATCATGATTCAACTATGCTTCGTTGTGTGGATAAGAAGGAAGCAACAGAGATTATGGAAGACATGCATGATGGGATTTTTGGCACTCATTCTAGTGGTCATACTATGGCAAAGAAGATATTGAGAGCAGGTTACTATTGGTCTACCATGGAAGCTGATTGCTATCAACACTCCAGAACATGTCACAAGTGTCAAATCTATGCTGATAAAGTGCATATACCTCCATCACCATTAAATGTGTTGACTGCTCCTTGGCCTTTTGCCATGTGGGGCATTGATATGATTGGTGAGATCAAGCCTACTACTTCTAATGGGCATCGTTTCATCCTGGTTGCTATTGATTACTTTACGAAATGGGTAGAGGCAACTTCATTTGCATCTGTTACCAGGAATGTTGTGGCTCGATTCATTAAGAATAATATCATATGTAGGTATGGCATCCCTGAAAGGATTATTACTGACAATGGCTCTAATCTGAACAACACTATGATTACTGATCTCTGCACGCAGTTCAAGATTAAGCATCACAACTCTTCTCCGTATCGTCCGAAGATGAATGGGGCAGTTGAAGCTGCTAATAAGAACATTAAGAAGATTGTACAAAAGATGACTATTACTTACAAGGATTGGCATGAGATGTTACCATTTGCTCTTCATGGTTATCGTACTACAATACGCACTTCAACAGGGGCAACCCCATTCTCCTTAGTATATGGTATGGAAGCAGTTCTGCCCATCGAAGTTCAGATCCCCTCCTTAAGAATTATGAAGGATGCAGGCTTGGATGAAGATGAGTGGATTCAGACTCGACTTGACCAGATAAATTTGATTGATGAGAAGAGGCTAGCAGCAGTTTGTCATGGCCAGATGTACCTGAAGCGAATGATCAAAGCTTTTAATAAGAAGGTTAAGCCAAAGGTATATCAGGCTGGTGACTTGGTAATCAAGCGTATCATATTACCACAGGGTGATCCTAGGGGCAAGTGGACTCCTACATATGAAGGACCATTTGTAGTCAAGACAGTATTCTCAGGAGGTGCCATGATACTTACTACTATGGATGGTGAAGACTTCCCACAGCCTGTAAACGCAGACATAGTTAAAAAATACTACGCATAAAAAAAGACCTGCTAGGTTGACTGGCCTAGGCAAAAATAAGGGCATCCCGGCAAACCAAAAGGGTTTGGGCAAAAATTAGGGATATATATATAAAAAAATGTACACCCGACAAGTCGAAAACCCGAAAGGGCGGCTTGGGCAAAAAAGGGTATCCCGGTGGATTGAAAACCTGAAAGGGCAATCCAGGCAAAAGTTAGGGATTAAAGCGTATGACTATGTCTCGTTTGGATCACCCATGAAACTACGACCAATTGTGTTACTTACTCAAGTTCGAACAGATAAAGCTCAATCCAATCGTTTCCGTCTCAACAGCAGAAGATGAGATACTTGAGGATAATGGCAATAGTAGAATTGAAACTCAATAGGATTATTTCTCACATAGCTGATTTTCTTTGTTTTGTAAAACTTTATGACAAATTCCTCTTACTAGGATTTCTGTCTCCTTGTACAAACCTGCCTATGTATAGGTCACTTTTTGATATAAATAAAATTCCATCTTTGAGTCCTGATTTACTTTTACCCTATTTACATAAGCGAAACGTCCATTGGTTGTGTTTGAATGTATGTATGCTTTTGAATATGTTTGATGTTTACTAGAAATGCATAAATGCTTAATATGATTGATGTTTACCAGAAATGCATAAAAATACAGTAATAGTATTTACTAAGGACGAGCGAGGGAAGGAATTCAACGAAGCTTCGCCGGTTCATTCCCACAAGACAGCTACAAGTCCCCTAGTAAGGCAAATCCATCTTCATAGGTACTTCGAGTCACATCTCCCCTGGAATTTATATCCATCTCTTTTATCCTCACACGGATAGTCGGGAATGTATTCTTTTAATAAAAGTACGACGAACGAAGACGGGAGGTTATGTATACCCTTACTATCAAACGAAGACGAGAGGTTATATATACTATATTATCAAAACAAGACGGGAACGAGTTCCTCATATTCTCCAGCAATAAATCGGGATTTATTTTCCCTGGCCAGCAGTTGTTATACGAAGATATCCAGACGTTTCAGACTCATGATGCATACATACATCATTTACATCATACCATAACATACATATCCATAAAATACATAATACATTACTTAAGTGCATCATATTATACATGCATACATAATGCATAAACTAATATTATCATACAGAATGTTATAATCTTGTTTTTCAGGTTAATTCTCCAGCAAACTATTGGGCCATTGTGTATCCTCCCAAAAGTTACACCTCAGGACGTTGTTTATCCTCCTAAAAGCATACCATTTCCTCAGGACGTTGTTTATCCTCCTGAAAGCTACCATTTCCTCAGGACGTTGTTTATCCTCCTGAAAGCTATCATTTCCTCGGGACGTTGTTTATCCTCCTGAAAGCATATCATGACTTTGGGTCGTTGTTTATCTTCCCAAAAGTTATAATCATTTCCTCGGGAAGTTGTTTATCCTCCTGAAAGCATATCTTGACCTTGGGCCGTTGTTTATCTTCCCAAAAGTTATACTCATACCTCAGGACGTTGTTTATCCTCCTGAAAGCATATCTTGACCTTGGGCCGTTGTTTATCTTCCCAAAGGTTATATCATTATACCTCAGGACGTTGTTTATCCTCCTGAAAGCATATCTTGACCTCGGGCCGTTGTTTATCTTCCCAAAGGTTACATCATTATACCTCAGGACGTTGTTTATCCTCATGAAAGCATATCATGACCTTGGGTCGTTGTTTATCCTCCCAAAGGTTACCTCATTATTATGGGACGTTGTTTATCTTCCCAGAAAGTTATATCTTCATATCTTGGACTGCTTTATCCTCCAAGAGATGTATTTGAAGAACTTTTTTCCAAGTGGCATCTTTAAGCCCACTCAAGCATATTCAACTAGTCATCAGTATCACTCTACGCACCGGTGAGTGCAAATTTTTGGGCTTTTGTGTTCAATCCCCTTCAACCTTCCAGGTCACGACTGGCAAATATACCAATCTAACCCCTCAGGTTTCAGAAAATTGAACAGGGGCAGCTTTTGCACCCCAAAATTTGCCCTCACAATACAAGACTTTGTGTGCTAAGAAGGTTCACAAGGTTCACAAGACCTTTCATGAGGTTCATGAAGTTTACAAGACACTTTATGAGGTTCACAAGGTTCACAAGACCTTTCATGAGGTTCATGAAGTTTACAAGACCTTTCATAAGGTTCATGAAGTTTACAAGACACTTTCATGAGGTTCACAAGATTCACAAGACATCTTATGAGGTTCACAAGGTTCACAAAGTTCATCATTGGTCAGAAGATTTGACAATTCCCTCAGGCAAGGCATTCTCCTAAGCAATGCATCCAAAACTAGGGTTTTGACTTTAATCAGGCTAAATGGATTTCCAAGACTTCAAGTGAGCTTCATAAACATCTTATATGTGTTTAAAAATCCCCATGACAAGTTTCAAGACTTTTCTCAAAGGTTTGCTCAGTCAAATGATCAGATAAGTCAAAATCAGTCAAAGCAGGTAAAAAGTCAAACTGAGGTCAACTGTGTTCAAACCAAAGTCAAACTTCATGATTTTTTTCCAACATCAATTATATGAAGTAAAATTCATCATTTGATCAAGGGTTGATCATGATTCATCAAGGAGATTTCAGATCATAAAGAATCAGGGGTTTCTAAATTAGGGTTTCCTCAAGAAAAGTCAACTGAACTTTGACCAGCCATAACTTTCACATGCTTCATCACATTTTCCCCATCTAAAGCTCATTTTGAAGGAAATTGAATTCTAGACAACTTTTTGTCTCACAAGCCAAGCCCAAAAATGCTTCATTTGGAAGGTATGAGCTAAGACATTATAGGTCCTTTTGAAAGTCAACAAAAAGTCAACAAATTCAAAAGGGCATAACTTGAGAATGGTAAATGATATGGACATGAAACTAATGGGGTTGGTTAGAGGACTCTTCAAGCTTTCCAAAATGTCCAAGAACACCCTCATAGCATTAAAATTGAAGGATATGTGACCTTGCAAAGTTGGGAAATATTTGGGTGGTTTATAAAGGAAATAGGGTCTTAGAACCAAATTTTTCTAAATGGGCTGAACTTTTGGTGACCCAAAGTGATACATGACATCATGCACGAAATTTATTTAATATTTTCATAATTTTATTTTATTTTATTTATTTATTATGATTTTTATATTAAAAAATCATTTTAAATTTAAATAAAATATCAAATGTGAAAATTTAAAATATATTTCTCTTCTAGAAGATCATAAATATAATTTGGATTGAATTGATACAACATTGATGAAGATTGGCTTGAATTAGAAAGGTCTCATTCACAAATATTTGAAAGTTAAAACTTAATCTTTTTCAATCTCTAAAATAAAAAAGATCCACACAATGATCCAATATTTTTGACCTAATTTAGTCTACTATAAGTATACAACATAACCCAATGCACAAGACGAATTCCCTGCCTCAAAGAGTAAGTTCACACATCAAAAAAGTAACAAAAAGTCAAATTCGGATTCCAAGTTACAGCCACTTTCAAGGCAATTTGAAGGTTGCAACTTATTCCTGGATGTTCATAGAGTGATTTTGGATCATAACATTGCATCTTCATGACCTAAATTGCATAAACCGAGTCATGGCTTCAAGCTTATTTTTCAAATTTCGATTTCATTGATTGACTGGATTTAAATTGTTTTTGGTTGCTTGATGATGTTTGTGATGACCCCTGGATTGATTCTGGGTAGTTTAATTGAGCTTTTCGTGCAGGTATCATGATTCACCATGGCTAGGGTTTCGGCCAAGCAATTAGGGTTTTACTTTAAACCTAATATAAACGAATTCTAAGAACATAGAACAATCATGTGAACTCTGGGGATCACAATGCATCAATTAATTTTGAGAAATTTCACTGTTTTGATGGTATTCCAATTTCGTAGGTTTCTGTTTTGAAAAATTCGCAGGAAACTTCATAATAGATTTTGCAGGTGTTTTCGCAGGTAAAAGGTTGAAGACGAAGCTATTGGCGCCATCTGGAAGTTTCAAATTTGATTTTAATATTTTTAGAATTTGTTGTTGTTTTGTTTCACAACAACAGTGTTGGCCCAGTGGTAAGGAACGCTTGCGTTATACCTGAAGGTCTTTGGTTCGAATCCTGGGCTCACCAATTTTTTCTTATTTTTTCAGTTAGCCATCAAACTTAATATATAATTAATTGTGTTGGTTGTATTATCAGTTGCGCCCTCCCGGCTGGATGGTAAGTGTGTCTGCGTGTTATGAGAAGGTCCTGGGTTCGAATCCCCCCAGGCCTTTTGTGTTATTTGTTTTGCTTTTTTTTTTCATGATTTTCCAGGATAAACAACAAAACCTGATGGTGCCTACTCTCTATCACATGCGCGCGCATGGCCCAGTGGTTGGAGTGCTAGTCTTGAGTGTTGAAAGCTTAGGGACTGGGTTCAAATCCCAACCCAAGCAGGTTTTTTTTTCTTTCATTCTTTTCTATGATTTTTGTTATTTAATTAATTTCTATTTAAACAAATTCAAATTTAAATAATGAATAAAATGTTTATATTATTTTAGAACTCATTTTTTAATTTAAATCTTATAAGAAAAATTATTTATTTTTGTAAATTATTAATATTGTAAAATTTTATATAGTTATTAATTAATTCTAATTCATTTTTCTAAAATATATATATAAACCCTAATTTCTAAAACCCTAAAATATTTTGTAAAACCTAATTATTTCTTTTAAACCCTAATTATTTCATGTGAATATTAATTGTGTCCATATTTTTATATTTTAATATAATCCTTGTATATAAATATGCTTAAAATAATTAAAATTTTTAATTTAATTTTGTAAATATAACAATATGATTATTCAATTATAATTAATCTTATTTTCATAATATGTATATATTCTATAACTTGTTTATAATTTAATTCTTGTATGTAAATAATTTTTAGTATATGTTTAAAAATAATTAAAACTTGCTAATTTAATTTTGTAATTATAATTTATTTTCGTAATATGTTTATAATTAACCTAATTTTTATAATTTGCATATAACTTAAAATTTTATGATAATTAGTATATAATTGTTTATATTTTCTTATTAATCTTAAAATAATAATTGTTCATATAAAAAAATTGATCTCTTAATTATTATGCTAATATTTTCGTTTATATTATTAATTATGTTTATTTTCATATGATATTTATTTTATTATTACTAACCCCATTTATATATTGTGATTTATTATTATTATTTTTTACTAACCCCAATTATATTATTATTATTTATTTTTGCTTTTTTATTTAATTTGCTTTAATTATTATTATATAATTGTTTCCTTTATGTAATATTTTAGTAATAATGTTTATTATTTATTTTTAAATGCTATGGTTAGTAAAATAGGGAGTGAAACATGTTTGTATGTAAAAAAAAATTAATTTAGATCACTAATTTAAAAGATAAATATTTAAAATTGTACACTCACACACGTAAGTCGATCTTTGATCGCCATCTCACTTTCTAGGGTTACCTCTCATGTTGCCTAAAACAAAAGGTCAAGTAGGGTGTATAAAGCAAAGTCCCTCATTTCATATCATCTAGTCCCTAAACAGATAAAAGATCAAGTCCCTTCAAATGTTGCCTTCGTAATGATCTTGTCTCTTTCGAATAAAGATGATAAGTCCCTTCACATTGCTTGTACACCCCACAGTTGCCTAAATAACAGTTGTCCCTTCACTTGTCCCTCACATCCAAGGTAATGACTACCTATTCCTTAATAATAGGGATAGTCTTACCATTTAAAGGATTCAAGAACAGAAAAGACTTAAACTTAGGGTAGGGTCCTCTTAGATACTTGCTCACTCTTCAAAACAATTCAAACACTTCATACATTTCAAACAATTTTCAAAACAAAGGTTTTATATACATCCGTACATGGATCATTATAAAATACTTAAGAAAATTTCTATTCACACACTTCACATTTTAAAAACATTTTAAAGTGAGCTAAGTAACTAAGAGTCCATGGATAACCATGGATGTAAAGGGTGCTAACACCTTCCCTTTACATAACCTACCCCCCGGACCCAAAAATCTTTTAAAAGGTCTTTCCTGTTCTTTTATGCCTTTCCTTTGGATAAAATAAAAGTCGGTGGCGACTCTTGCTATCCGCAACATAACTAAAGTCAGTTCTCCCACCATGTTACAGAACTGGCGACTCTGCTGGGGAATTAATAAAAGAGGGGTACCCTTAGGAATTAGATCACTTTAAACTTGTTTGCTTTGTTTGCTTTATACTTATCTTGTTGGGTGCTCTTATGTGTGAAAGATCCTAACCCAGATCTAGTGTACCTTAGGTAAATGGCAATAGACCAAGGAAACTGTATGGCGTATACCGATATGGTTGATCTGGTGGCCATAGTTAGTGTGACTTCTTGGTTGGTGCTTATGTTCCTTAAGTCAAGTTGAGGATAATATGAGGCTGCCATATCTTGTCAATACACTAACTGACTTTTAGAACCCTAGTTATCCCATCTTGGCCTTTAGAAAGTAGTGAGATAGCCGGCTTTGGTGAAGACTGAAGTTGGTTGATACTCGATACTACGCTCATTGAGATCCTAAACTTGGAGGGTTTTGGTTGGCAAGTAAGTTGCCTACTGAACAACCACCCTTGTGAAGGATCAATGATATTGAGATCCCTTAGAACCTGGTTACTTTATAGGACAGGATGAACCATCTAAATTTCAGGGGAGGGTACTTACCTTTGAACCTCATGCAGGCCTTTAAACCTAGGGCTATTGTGTGACTTGTTTGTGTGTGCCACACGTTTGTGATTGAGCATAACATCATGATATCATCATGCATCATAAGCATAGCATTTTCACTAACCATTTCAAGGACCAAAGGATTTATCTTTGTTCTTTGTTGCAGGTCATGGCTTCTGCTCGTAGAAACACTATCAGGATCAACTTTGTAGGCATACCTCCTAAGCTTAAAGAGTTGGTTTCTCAAGTGTCTGAACACTCCCAGTTCATCAAGAGACATGGTTACTTACTGGATCTAGTCACTTCAGGATTCAATGAAGACATGATGAGTGTTTTGTTTCAGTTCTTTGATCCTAAGCACCATTGCTTCACATTCCCTGACTACCAGCTGGTTCCTACCATGGAGGAATTCTCCAAACTTCTGGGTATACCTGTACTTGATCAGAAACCATTCACAGGCTTGGAAAAAGAGCCTAAACCTGAGGTTATTGCTGCAGCTCTACATCTGAAGAAGGCTGACATTGTTCTAGAAACGAGAAGCGGAATTAAGGGTATCCTTGCCAAGGTATTGATAGAGAAGGCTCAAGTGTTCCTGAAGGCTATGAGCTATGATGCTTTTGAGGAGATCTTAGCCTTGTTGATTTATGGCTTAGTGTTGTTCCCCAATCCAGATCAGTTCATAGACGTTCATGCCATCAACATATTCCTGAGTCACCACCTAGTGCCTACATTGCTTGGAGACATTCTGCATTCTCTTCATACTCGTACTACAAAGGCACGAGGAACTCTGATGTGTTGCATACCTTTGCTATCTAGGTGGTTTATTTCTCACCTTCCTCGCTCAGTGTCGCTCCCGATAAATGGGAAATGACCCAAGTAAAGGTACATACGCGAACGGTCGGCGAGAGGAGGGTGTGAGAACACACAGGAGTGAACTCACGGGAAATGAATAGAGTCGCCAGCTAGGCATTTTTATCCCGGAGGAAAGGTAATGCTGCATAGACCTAGAAAGATATGGATAAGACGGTCGCGAACCAGAGAGACTGAGAAAGGGGGTTGGTTACAACCTGGGAAGGTATTAGCACCCAGATTGTCCGTCGTACTCGACGAGATCCACGCTTAAAAGATTTGTGTCTTAAAGGGGTAGTGTCAGTGCAATTTGTGTATAAAAGAGCTGGAAAAGGATGTACAGGTGTCAGTGTAAAAGGAGTGTAAAGTGAAGTGTATAAATGAAGTGTCAGTGTAAGAATGAGAATGAATGGCTCATGATAATGAGGCTAAAGAATAAGGCTAGAAGGAGGGGGAATATACAGAGACTTTTGTTCGATAACTATTAAGTTATGCCTACGTATCCTCTCGTGCAATGAGGAAGTCAGAACACCGTAGTTCGACCCAAAGAGACTGAAAGATGAATTGACTTGTGAACTGCTTGCTTGTCTATGCTCAAGTGTATGACCTGTCTGGCTCAGGTGCAAACTGTCTTGCATTAGACGGAAGAAACTAGTTCTCGTTTATGAGTGAATGAGATGAGAAAAGAATCCCGAAGGAGACGATTATTGTTTGTTTTTGAGTTTTCAGTCTTTTATTGCTTTTGAGAATTTGTCATAAGTTAATGAGCTTAAGCCTAAACCAATGGATTTAGTAAACTCATCACATCTTCCCTCTGATTAGGGGTAATGAGAATACCTTAAGTGTGAAGTCAGCTTCTCACACTTAATCAACCTTTGATGCAGGATTAAGATCATTAACCTACTTGTGATTAGTTAGATATTTTTGTTGTTTTTGTTTAGTGTTAAGTAATGAGATTAAGCCATAATCAGGGATTAAACAAACTTATTACACCATCCTAATAGAAGGATAATAGATGAGAATGTTTAAGCTGAGGAAAGCTCCTCAACTTAATCCATGATTAGGGATTAAACTCATGACAAAACAAGCCTTTGGTTAAGTGGATTTTACTTAATGATATGATGATGAAGTGTTTTTTAGGGTTTGTAAGACAACTTGAGGGGGACTTGTTCATTAACACTAGGGTTAGTCCTTCTTAACCAATTAAGGAAGAATTAGAACCCTAATGCAAGGCCCAAGTTACAAGTGTGATGTCTTGATGATTATTATGTGAATTGATTATAGGAGTTAAACACATTAAGGGTTTAACACTTAGGATTAAAGTTATACACTCCATCCTAATAGAAGGATGCAGGCATAAGCTTAATCACAAAGCCTTAAAACCTTTAGGGTTTAGTCCCTGATTATGAGGTGAGAAGAGAGGACTCAATGAGACACAAAGGTAAAATCTAAATGGGGGGACTAATCAAAACCCTAATTATTGTCATGCTTGGTTGTTCCTAAGGTTTGTGAAGTTAACAAGAGAAATCTTCAGAGGAACCACCAGGAAGCAGATGAAAGGATCAGGAGAAGCAAAGGTAACTTGCTTCATTCAAGAAGTCAAGTCACTTGAAGAAAGAAAGTAAGATGAAGAAGATGGAGCAAGCTCAATCTCAAACACAATACAAAATGCAGCAATGATGCATAAGAGGGATGAAAAGAAATTGTGAGAAGTGAAGGCAAATTCACTTCTCAAAGTTACTTACCACCTGAAAAGTTAGTAAAGGAATGCAATGCAATGCAAGATGAGATGAAATGGCATGATGCAAATCAAAACCAGAAGCATATACATGATGATAATGATGCTATGGGATGATACAAACATGAAACAACACATGGGGATGATCATACAAACTTATGGATGCAAATGAAGCAAGTTAAGAACCATGAACATACATGAAAAGTTATGAAGTGCAAATGGCATACAACATGGCAAATGCAAGATGCAATGACCAAACATGCTTCTAATATGTCTTAAGATGTCAAATGAATCAAATGGATACACAAAATGCTATGGCAAGTCAAGGTATGAATGCAAATGCAAGATGGATGCATATGGAAGCTCAGATTAGGGTTTATGATCAATGCATCAAACAAAAAACCAAAACCAGAAGCAAACATCAAGATAAAAAATTGAAAAGGCATCCAAAAGAACCCTAACCCTACACAAACTCACTGCCCAAAGGAGGGGTTCTAACTCTTAATCCAATAAAAGTTATGAATTTCCTAAGATTTCTAGGGTTTTAGGGTACCTTAACAAGAAAAATGCCAAACAAATGGAAAATGAAAGATCAATTCATGCTAATTTAATCTCACAAACTACATGATATGCTAAACACAATGCAAAAAGAATCAAAGTCCAACTCTCAATGGTTAGGCAGAAATGATTTTTGGAAGTTTGGATCAAAATAATGCTTTGAAAATGAATTAATTCCATGGAAAATTATCAAAATGCATCAATGATCAAAAGGAAATTTGGTTTGAGGGTTGGACAATGTTTCTAAATGATTATGAAGGTTTCATGAATTTTTTGGTGATTTTTAAATACCTAAAAGTATTTTTAATTAATTAATTCTCATTAATTAATTAAAAATAAACTCTTAAATATTTAAAAATATTTTTGAATGCAAAAAATAAAAATAAAAATGTTTTTGGTTTCTGAAATTAAATAAAAGTTTGTATAAAAAATTTCAGAATTTTTGAAATGGTTTTGCTATTTTTAAATAAATGAACAAATTAAATATGAAACAAATAAAATAAAAATGAAATAAAGAGAAAGTCAGCGCAATCAAGGGCTGTGGTTCAAACTGGAAATGGAGGGAAAGACTAGAGCGCGCATCTGGACGGCCTGAATTCAAACTTGCTTAATTATGATTAAGCCCTAATCAGAAACCCTAATCACTTTCAGATGACCGGAACAGTGTTCCGGTCATCTTCTCCGGCAAGGTGAAATCTCTATCTCTCTCAATACGTATCAAATCCTCACAAAACTCTCCAGAATCAACCTATGAACATCACTAAACATAAACCCTAACTCAAACAACATTTATTTTTCGTGAATCAAAGGAATCAAGCAGAAACATTTTTACGGGCAAACTTTCAGATCATCATAACATGCTTGTTTCTGGCTTATTTCAAAAAATAAACATATCCCCATGATCAGGGCAACATAAAGAACAACATTTTAACAAGAAATTAAAGTTCTGGGAAATTTGTTCATCATGCTACCTGAGATTGAGCTTTCGATTCAGGAGCTTTCTGGCTGGTTCTTTGGCTCAAACAAGTCCCAATGATCCCCCTTTGAAGCTTTTGACACTTAGTTGGAGTTTATGTGGCCTCTAGAGAAAGTTGGCAGAAGCTCAGGTCAAGTGTATGTTGAAATCGTGTTTTTGATTCAGGAGGTTTCAGGCCATGGTGAGGGGTGGTTTGTGATCAGTGAAGTGAGTTGAGATTGTTTGTGAAGTTTGTTTGTGTGTTTGAGGCTTGTGTGATGAGTTTCGAATGCTTTTGCTCAAGAGGGTGAAAATGAGAAAGCTAGCTTCTGGGAGCTTTCAGGCTTGCTTCTTGTTATGTTTGGCTTGCATTTGATTAACATAAACAATTGCCATTGGTCAGAAGAAGTGACATGTGCTTTATTGATTGGTATGGGTCCTTTTGCCAAAAGGTCAAGTTTGTGTAAGAGAAGCATGGGCCACTTGCTAGCCTAGTACAACAAGTGTGTCCTGCGCAGCATGATGAGGGAAAAGGCCTAGGATGGTTCAGCAAACTAGCCAGCAAGTGGATGAGAAGCTATGATGGATTTTGCAACTTGGCTTGCCTTTGATCCTTATGAAAAAGTCTTGCTCCATAAGCCATAAAACATGTGATCCCTTGGCCCATTCTGATTTTTACATGTTGTGTGATCATGTTGTGTGGATTAGAAGTGCATTTGATAGCCTTAGAACACTTGATCAAGTCATTTTGCAAAATACCTCTTTGGTAGAAACTTTGAAATTTTGTGATTTTTGCCAACTTTGACAAGCCATAACTTTTGATCCAAAATGAATTAGGTCATGTTCTTGTACTTTTTGAAAAGGGAAAGATCTATTCTACAACTTTCATGACCAAAGTTTTTCCATTTGAAGCTTTTTTGAATCAAAAAGTAAAGGTTGAAAAAGTTGCCTAAAATGACATTTTCATTAAAAGTCAAACTTGCCCAAAAAGTCAACTTTGCAAAAGACTTGGAATTCTTCAACTTTGTGAACTTCCAATGTCTTCCATGATCAAATAAAGATCATATACAATCAAAAGGATGAAGAACACCCTTTGGTTGGGTCATTGGGGGCCTCAGATGCCCTGATTTTACACTGACTTGCCCAGAAAGTCAACCCTTGATCAGATGACTTCCCCATGGATTTTCTTCATGAAAATTGATATGCATACTCCCTATACCATATAGAGACCAATAGAAACAAGAATGACCAAAAAATTTGGAGTTATGGCCTCTGAAACCAAAACCCTAATTTTAGGTCAACTGTGCAGTCAAGCCTGGCTCTGCTTCCACACCAATCCCAGTTCTTGTGATTCTTTGACATTCTTGACTTTTAGAGGATGTAATATGATATTAGAACATACATGGACCCCTTTGAAGAGATTGATGGCCTTTGGAGGGGCTCAAGAAGCTCTTGGATTGCTCAGATCACAAACCCTAGGTGCAGATGACTTAGAACCAATGCAGTGAATCAAAAATGTGATGTGAGATGGTATGATTGAGTTTATGCATATGAAATGATCACAAGCCATGGTGTGAATGGGTGAGGGCAAATTTGGGGTGTTTACACTCAGTAATGAAGAATGAACAAGGGTTCAGATGGTCCAAGAGGATTATGTCGCTCTCTCATTCAGATATTCATTGGTGCTCCAGATCTATGGAGAATGTCACTATCATTGACCATTGTGGGGAGTTTCCTAATGTGCCACTTCTAGGCATAAGAGGAGGCATTACTTACAACCCTTCCTTAGCTTTACGACAGTTTGGTTACGCTCAGAGTGATGGTCCACATGACATGTTGATTCAGGGCATTGTGTTTGACTACGACAACGATCTTCAAGGTTGCCGTCAAAGGTTCATACGAGCATGGGGAAAAGTGAACAAGGTTGACAGCAAGACTCTGGAGCCTAAGTACACTATTCCTATGGAGGCTTATCTCAGATGGGTGCGATCTCGTGCTCAGACTCTTATGATGCCATATCCTACTATCCTGCCAGTTACTATGGAGCCTGTTGCTGAAGGAGATACTTCTTATACCATCCTTCACCCAGACATGCCTACTGACATGGAAGATTTACAGAGGTCCTGGATCCAGTTGAAAGAGAAAAGGGATACTTTCGAGGCTCATTACAAAGCAAGCCAAGAAAGAATCCTGGAACTGACAAAGCAACTTCACGAGGAGCGGAATCTCAACTCATACCTCAACACAAAGAGGAAACGTCCATGGGAGACTTAAAACCCCATCTCTTGTATTTATTACATTTCATTTTCTGTAAGCCCAAGAGGCAAACAAATTTATTACTAATAAAAGTTTACCTTCTTGTTTGTTTAAGCAAATTTAAATCCTGCGGTCCTTGAAAACATTGCATACGCATTTACATTCCATATCATTGCATCACAGGTTTATTGTGTACAGGTTTCTCATCTTCTCGCTGTTTATTTCAGCAATGGCTCTTGAACAAACAGTTAAGGATCTCCAGGCACAAAATGCACAGTTCCAAGAGCTGATCCTGAACTTGTCCAAGGGGCAGGATGAATTGAAGACACTGCTGGCCAAGAAGACTAAGAAGACTAGGAGGTCAGGTGGCTTGATCAACATGGGAAGAAGGTTCAAAGGTCCTGTCAAGACCAAAGAACAGGTTGAAGATTATGAATCTGAAGAGTCTGAGAAAGAGGGAGGCAGTCTCCACAACACAATGGGGGATTCTGATTCTGAAGCTAACTACTATCATGAGCCTAATGAGGACAAGTTCAAGATGCTGGTGGATAGAATGGATGCTATGGAATTACAGAAGTCTTCTGGGCTGGATTTTGAAGACCTGAGTTTGATATCTGGGGTAGTTATACCCATTAGTTTCAAGGTTCCTACTTTTGTTGTTTATGATGGTGTCTCTTGTCCCAAGCTGCATCTGAGGTCTTATGTCAGGAGAATCCAACCCCATACTGCTGATAAAAAGTTGTGGATCCATTTCTTCCAAGAGAGCTTATCTGGAGCTCAATTGGAATGGTACTACCAGTTGGAGAGTGTCAACATCCGGGATTGGAATGATCTTGCTGAAGCCTTCTATAAGCAGTATCAATACAATGCTGATTTAGCCCCTACTCGCATGCAACTTCAGAGTATGTCTATGGGTGCTAAAGAGAGTTTCAAGGAGTATGCTCAGAAGTGGAGAGACTTGGCTGGAAGAGTGCAACCACCTCTGACTGACAGGGAGTTAGTTGATATGTTCATGTGTACGTTGAATGGTCCTTTTTACAGTCATCTCATTGGAAGCTCATCATCTGGCTTCACTGAGTTGATAATAACAGGAGAGCGTGTAGAAAGTGGTATCAGGAGTGGCAAGATTCAAGTGGGTGTTTCTTCATCAGGTGCTGCAAAGAAGCCTCCTAGTGGGAAGAAAGAGTCGAATGTTGTTTATGGTCAACTTGATCGTAATAGAAGGCATCAGTCTGTGAGTGCAGTTCATATCTCCAATCCAACCCCTACAACACCAGAGCAGCCACAGGGAAATCAACAGAGGGCTAGAAGGCAGTTCACTAAGATCAACATGTCAATGGCCCAAGCATTGAAACACTTGTTGAAGGATGAACTTATCACTCTGAAAGATGCTCCTCAGAATCCTAATGTTACCTCTCCCAGGTACAATCCTAATGCACGATGTGCATATCATTCGAACTGTCAGGGACATGATACCAATAGTTGCTGGGTATTGAAGAATAAAATTCAGGATATGATTGATGCGGGAGAGATTGAGTTTGACCCTCCGGGTACTCCAAATGTGATCACTGCTCCCATGCCAAATCATGAGAAGACTATCAATGCCATTGATGAAGATTCACATATTTCTTCGGTTGCAGAGTTGACTACACCATTGTCTGTTATCAAGAAGAAGCTAGTACAAGTTGGGTTCTTTCCAGGTTGTCGTGAGGATTGTTTATATTGTACCTATAAGCCAGATAGCTGCTGGAGGTTGAGAGATGGGATTCAACGTCTCATGAATAACTATACCATAGTGTTTGAGAGGACTCCACCTTCTGTAGAAAGTATGGTTGATCATATAACTAAGCGTGTGAAGGTTGAAGAGGTGGATATGGTTGATTCTCGTAACGCGGGCAGAGGAGCATGATTCTCGTCAGCTAGCCATTACAATCGTCAACGTTACAAAAACCAGGGAATTTTAACAGACTTCCAGAATTAGAAGGTTAGACAAAAATTATGTAGCATGATCAATATAATTCGTGTAATAACGGTCATGATAATGCATATAAGGCATATAATAGCTACTAACTCAATTTTCAATCATCCAAGCAGCATAATTAGGAATTATTATCATTAGCTACCAAAAGTAAAATGTAAAATGCAGTAACTTGCTTGCAAAATTGAAACTGATAAGGATTGTACTAAATTGAAAATGTTGTTCCTGAACAAAAAGCAGAAATTGCATAAAATGATATCGTGTAGAAATAAATAAACTGATAAAAGTAAAATAAAACTTCAAAGTAAAAGGAAACTAAAGTGGTCCTAGAAATAGAAAATAAATAAAACTTTTGTTGAATTCTATTTCATCATGGTTGTCTTTTCTTTAAGTCTTCCAAAACTGGATTTATATGGTAAAATTGATCCACAGTTATATTCGTTAGGCTTATGAGATCTTGTCGCATGCTTTTCTGTTCATCTTTGATCTCATTGATCTCAACTTGGTAAACATCCATGGTGTTAAGGATATTATTCAGGTTTTCATTGTACACTCCTTCATCCATTTTAGGGACATCAGTATCCTTATCAATGTGGTTTGGTTCATAATAACTAGGAGGGGTCGCAAGATCAAACTCATAATCAGACATATTTTCATCAATAACTTGATAAGGTAGTGGTGTATCAGGTGATGATGGTGGATTAGGTGGGTTTAGTTCATAAAGCTAGTTGTCACGGTTGTGGACACTTACTTTTGCATGGTTCAGAAGGGTAAATATGGTGACGACTTCATTCCTAATCAAGTAGTCGTAAGGTGCAGTTCCTAAGTTTCCTATGATACGTCTGTCAAAGCAAAAATAAAAATTCATCGGTCGAATTGTACCAAATGTTATGCACCTATTAAGTTGGTATCTAAGTCCAAGAGCTTCAGCAATCATAGTTACTAGGCTGCCTACGATGATTGGGGCATCAGGATCCTGGATAATGCGGTTAAAGGTTTGCATCATGAAGGGTACGACATTAATAGGGCGTCCTTGTGTCATATAGTAAAGCATAAATATTTCATCCTTAGATACTAAGGTTCGTTTTTCTTCCTTTCCAAATAGTGTATGGGCTAGGATCTTATGGAAATAGCGGACAACAGGGTTATGTATTTCATTGTTATCTATGGTATCCGGCTCAGGGTGGTAATTTTTTGTTAAAGTACCCCAGAAGTAATCTAGCTCAAAATCCATTAGTTCCATTTGTGTGGTGGTAAATGAAAAAGGTCTTCTAGGGAATCCTAATAAATCAGCTAGTTCCTTATGGTTATAAGAGAACTCAATACCAAAAAGTCAGCAACTAATATATCCTTTTCTGGCTCCGAATCCGTAATCAGGTATGTGAAATAAAGAGCTTAAAAAATCAAAGGTAAGCTTGCGGTGGGTCACAAATCTAGAATTAATATGGGATCTTTACCATCCCAGCTGGTTAAACAGATATAAGACATTGTCTAGAATATCTAAGGTGTCCAAGGTTGCCTCATCATAATAAAGGGTCATAACAATGTTTCTCTGTGACAACTCCTCAAATTTCCTTCTCTGGTTTCTACCTCTAAAAGTAGTTTCCATAAAATTCCGTGGTTGTGGTTCCATAGTGAAATGGGAGAAACAAAACAGAGGGAAGGAAAGTAAGGTAGAAAAGACTTTTAGAAATCCTGTATCAAGTAAAGTTTTTAAATTCAGCATAACAGTTTTATAAAGATTTTAGAAAAATGAGATAATGAGAATACAGAAAATCAATAGAAACAAAAGGAAATAAAAGAAATATTAAAGTAAAATACTCAAAAAGAAATATGGTGGGTTGCCTCACACTAAGCACTGTTTTTAACGTCCTAAGCCTGACATAGTGCTTAGTAGTAGATTAATCAGGGGAATTAGTGGGCAGTTCTAATAGTTTTAGACTATTTGCATAGTCTCTATTTTCTATATGATGGTATTGTTTTAATCGTTGTCCATTTACTGTGAAATATTCACTATTTCTACCCTTGATTTCTATTGCTTCACTAGGGAACACTTTTGTAATTTCAAAAGGACCTGACCATCTAGAGTTTAATTTCCCAGGAAAGAGTCTATGTCTAGAGTTGAATAAGAGAACAACGTTTCCTACACTGAATTCTTTCCTATATAAACGCTTGTCGTTCCATATTTTGGTTCTTTCTTTATATATATTGGCGTTCTCATAAGCGTCTAGTTGTAATTCTCCCAGTTCGTTTATATCATGGACTTGATTTTCTCCGGTGGCAGTGTAGTTTATATTTATCATTTTAATCACCCAATATGCTTTGTGTTCTAATTCTACCGAGAGATGACAGGACTTCCCGTACACAAGTTTAAAGGGTGTAGTTCCTATAGGTGTCTTGTAAGCTGTCCTGTAAGCCTATAAAGCTTCGTTAAACTTGGATGACCAATCTTTCCTAGATATGGCGACAATCTTTTCTAAGATTTGTTTTATTTCTCTGTTTGAGACTTCGACCTGTCCATTTGTTTGTGGATGATATAGTGTTGCTACATGGTGTCTGACTCCATACTTGGATAGTAATTTGTTGAATATTTTCGAGATGAAATGGGAGCCACCGTCACTAATGACAAGTCTAGGTACACCAAATCTTGGAAAGATTACGTTCTTGAAAAGCTTAATCACTACTCGTGTGTCATTGGTAGGAGAAGCTATATCCTCAATCCATTTTGAAACATAGTCGACAACAACAAGTATGTACTTATTTCCGAAAGAAGATGGGAATGGTCCCATGAAATCGAATCCCTATACATTATAGACTTCTACTTCAAGTATTCCTCTTTGAGGCATTTCATCGCGTCTTGAGATATTATCGGTGTGTTGACACCGATCACAGTTTATAACAGTGATATGGACGTCTTTCCGTAAGGTAGGCCAAAATAAGTCTGCTTGTAAGATCTTGGCACAAGTTTTCGAAGTACTTGCATGTCCGCCATACGAAGATGAATGACATTGGGAAATGACATCCTCAATTTCTTCTTCGGGTATGCATCGATGAAAAATTATGTCAGGTCCTCTCTTGAAAAGTAAAGGTTCGTCCCAATAATAATATTTGAGATTATGGAAGAATTTCTTTTCCTGTTGATATCTTAAATCTGGTGGAAGTGCGCCTGCATCTAGGTAGTTAACTATGTCAGCATACCAAGATAGTCTTTCGTTTGTATGGACTGCTTCCACGGTTTCTGGTTTGATTGGGTCTAGTAGAGCTATGTCGCTTTTTATTTGCGCTATCAATTGTTCATAAGGAAAATCATGATTAATAGGCACTGGTTCAGGTTTGATATTTTTTAGTCTTGACAGATGATCTGCTACTACGTTTTCAGTGCCTTTCTTATCTTTGATCTCTAGATCGAATTCATGTAACAGTAAAATCCATCTTAGAAGTCTTGGTTTGGTATCCTTCTTGGTTAAAAGATATCTGATAGCGGCATGGTCTGTGTAAATGATTATTTTTTCTCCTACTAGATAGGATCGGAATATGTCGAGTGCAAAGACAACTGCTAAGAGTTCTTTCTTAGTTGTGGCGTAGTTCATTTGAGCGGAATCTAAAGTTCTACTAGCATAGTAGATATCATGAAATTTCTTGTCTTTTCTTTGTCCTAGAATTGCGCCTACAACATAATCACTCGCATCACATATGATTTCGAAAGGTAATCTCCAATCGGGTGGTTGCATGATTGGTGCGGTGATAAGAGCTGATTTCAGAGTTTCAAACACTTTTAGACATCTTTCATCGAATATGAACTCTGCGTCTTTCATTAATAAACTGGTTAAAGGTTTAGTGATTTTCGAGAAGTCTTTGATAAATCGTCGGTAAAAACCGGCGTGGCCTAAAATGCTTCATACTTCTCGTATGGTCTTAGGTGGTTGGAGGTCTTTTATGACTTATATTTTGGCTTTATTGACTTCAATTCCTTTGTCAGATACAACATGTCCTAATATGATTCCTTGTCTGACCGTAAAATGGCATTTTTCCCAGTTAAGCACGAGATTTACCTTTACACATCTCTCTAGTACCCTTTCTAAGTTCGATAAACATCCTTCAAAGCTTTCCCCACACATAGAGAAATCTTCCATGAACACTTCCATGATGTTAACTATGAAATTTGCAAAGATTGACATCATACATCGTTGAAAGGTTGTAGGGGCATTACATAATCCGAAGGGAATTTGTCTATAAGCGAATGTTCCATAGGTTCATGTGAATGTAGTTTTCTCTTGGTCATCAGGGTGAATAGGGATATGGAAAAATCTGGAGTACCTATCTAGATAGCAGAAGTACGAATATTTGGCTAATTGCTCTAGTATCTGATCTATGAAAGGTAAAGGAAAGTGATCCTTTCGAGTAGCTTTGTTCAATTTCTGATAGTCAATGCACACTCTACTTCCGGTCACCACTCTTTGTGTTATTGATTCGCCTTTGTGTTTTTCACAACATTGATGTCTCCTTTCTTTGGTACGACATGTATTGGGCTAACCCATTGACTGTCGGAGATCGGATATATGATTCCTGCTGCTAATAGCTTCTTAACTTCATCTCTGACTACAATGCTAAGGATAAGGTTAATTCTTCTTTGAGGTTCTCTAGAGGTTTTGTAATCTTCTTCTAGCATAATACGATGCATGCATATTGGTGGACATATTCCTTTTAGATCGAAAATGTTATAACCTAATGCAGTCAGATACTTCCTTAGGACGTCTAATAATTTCTTAGTTTCGAGTTGCCCTAGGTCGGCATTAACTATTACTGGTTTTTTAAGTTCGGTGTCTAGGAATTAGTATCTTAGGTTTTTAGGTAAGGTTTTGAGTTTTAAAGTTGGTTCTTTTGGTCCTAGCATAAGATCAAGTGTAAGTGCTAAACTTTCGCTTAGATTGTCATCTTTATATGGTTCACGCCAGTTGTCATCTTCGAAGATTGGTGGGATTTGTATCTTCATAATTTCAGAGTATGTGGTTTGTTCTGCCTCCATCTCTCTTACGCACTCGTCTATTACGTCAATCAGATAACAAGTGTCATCCATGGCTGGTGCTTGTAAGAATTGAGTAAGGATGAATTCCACTTTTTCCTCTCCCACTTCGAAGGTTAGTTTGCCTTTCTTTAAGTCAATTATGGCTCCAACTGTGGCTAGGAAAGGTCTTCCTAATATGATAGGAGTAACTGAATCCTCAGAAATGTCCATGATTATGAAATCGGTCGGGATATAGAATTGACCTATTTTTACTGGAACATTTTCCAGTAAACCTACGGGTATCTAACTGATCTGTCAGCTAATTGAACAAAAAATTTAGTGGGTCTAAGCCCTCCCATTTATAGTTCTTGCAAATAGATAACGACATGACACTGATACTTGCTCCTAAGTCACATAGAGCTTTGTCTATGACGAACTTTCCAATAGATAACTGGAAAAATTCAAGAACGCCTGCGTCAGCAGCAGAAGAAAAGATCAAGGGTCGTGCAGACCAAGCTGACAGAGACAAGTGGTTCGGTGTCGGGTCCCTTGGTCCAAGGCTCTCCGAGTGCCTCGACCGGCTCTCTGATGAAGAAACATAAGTCCGCGGCCACTGTGGACTTGACGGCCAACGCTCCACCGAAGCCGAAGCATGGGCTGCCGCCGTGCTTCGTGAAGCGCAATTTCTTCGAGGGAACGAGCATGGAGGTGGACCGTGCGGATTCCTTGTTCTTGGAGGGCATGGACCGTCCGGCCCGGCGATTATCCCTGGCCCAGGATGCAAGCGCGGTCATGCGGGTCCTGACAATGGCCTGGCTGACGGCCGAGGGGAGTCCAGGACAGGAGCGGGAAATGGGTAGGCTGAAGGAGCAGCTGGCTGCCACTGATGCGAAATTGACAACGGCCACTGAGGAGGCTAAAGCCGCGGCCGAGGAGTTGACTAAACGGGCCAACGTCATCGCCAAGTTGGAGGTTGACAAGAAAAGGGTGCTGGAGCAGAATAAAAAGCTGAAGGACGCTTTCTGCCCGGAGGAGGACGAGGATGAAGAGACCAAAGGCCTGGTAACGAGGGCTCAGTTGCTCGCTCGGATCGACCAAGACATGGAAGACCTGAACTCGTCAACTGAGCTCAGTTTCCAGAATGCGGTGGATCAGATGAGGGTTCTTCATCCTGACCTGGCTTTGGACGTTGGTCGAATCAGCTATCTGTACAAGGTCGAAGACGGTCAGATTGTGGTTCCCTCAGACTTGGTGGTGGATGATTCCCAGACGGGGTCGATTGCTCAGCCTGGGCAGCCTGAAGCGCAACCGGGGCAGGAGGAGGCTTGTGAGGAGGAAGTTCGCCCTGGAGGCGAGGGTAATTAGTTTTTGGCCTGCGTGCCTTATAATTTATTATGTTTCTTTTGGGGGGCGTGGTCCCCTCTGTATGTAATCCTGAACAAGTCGGCCCTTCGGGGTCGCATTTTTAATTTCATATGTACGACCTTGGTGGTCGGTTTCTATATTTTATTTGTTCATAATGATGCGTCTGTTGGAGGACATAATTTACTTGTTATTTTTACTTAGTGTTTGGTATGCGTCTTTGCATTAGTTGAATAAGTACGGGGAGCATAAGTGATCTGTTGGTTAGGGGGACCAATCAGATATTGGAGTTTTATTCCTGGCCGGTGCCCGGGCCAAGGTAATGGCTCGGGCTACGTGGCTTGAACATCCCATCGCGAGTTGGGGTTCTGCCTGGTCGTGGTACTTAGGCAACGTCGGACTCGTTTGAGTATCCGTCCGTGCGGCAAGTTTCTCTTTCCCTTGAAAGGAGATCCTGCCTAATTTTGTCATTTTTGGGCTGTCGTGCTCGTACCTAGGCACGTAGTTTTCAGTCGGTCCTTTCGCTCCTTGCTTGAAAGTTGAGCAAGGCGACTTTGTGATTTAGCTGTAATATTGCTTGAGTTTCTCGGAGTTCCAAGGCCGAGCAAGCTCCTCCCCGTGTAAATTTTCTAAATAATAGGCTCCGTTTTCGGTTTTTGCTCAGATGCGATACGGGCCCTCCCAGTTGGGTGTTAACTTTCCCTCGCGGGGATCCCTGTGATTTCTTCTGAGAACGAGACTGCCTACCTCGAACGTTCGTCTTATGACTTTAGAATCATACCGAGCGGCTATTTTATGTTTGAGAATGGTTTCTCGAAGAGCAGCTTCTGATCGAACTTCCTCTAACAGGTCGAGCTCGTCCCTCAAAGCCTCAGAGTTAGTGTCTTAGTCCATAGGGGATTCTGTGCGTCTGGATAGGACATGCATTTCTATAGGGATCACTGCCTCGGTTCCATACGCTAATCGGAATGGGGATTCCCCGGTTGTTGAGTGGGGCGTGGTCCTATATGCCCATAGTACGCTGTGTAGCTCCTCGACCCAGTGCCTTTTATGCTCGTCCAGTCTTCGTTTCAAACCTCTTAGGATTACCCTATTCGCGGCCTCTGCTTGCCCGTTAGTTTGGGGGTGCTCGACCGAAGCGAAATGTTGTTTCATTCCTATTGATGCTACGAATTCTTTGAAGTGTTTATCTGTGAACTGAGTGCCGTTGTCGGTCACGATGGCGAGCGGTACCCCGAACCGGGCGATGATGTTTCTCTTGAAGAAACGTAGTATGTTGAGCGCAGTGATTTTGGCTAAGGCCTCAGCTTCTATCCACTTGGTGAAATAGTCGATGCCCTCAATCAAGTATTTATTTTGGCCGGACCCGACGACGAATGGTCCTAAGATATCCATTCCCCACCATGCGAATGGCCAAGGAGATGACAATGATTTTAACTCGGATGGGGGTGCTACGTGCACATCCCCGTGTCGTTGGCACTTGTCGCACCTTTTCACGTGCTCCTTTGCGTCGTGTTGAAGTGTGGGCCAATAGTATCCTGCCCGAAGAATTTTTCGAGCCAACGACCGTCCGCCAGGATGTTGCACGTTGATTCCTTCATGGACTTCTCTTAGTACGTGCGGGACATTTTCTTCTTCTACGCACCTGAGGAGGGGCGTAGAAAATCCTCGACGATACATACATCCACCTACTAGAGAATATAGGCATGCCCTTCGTCGTATGGTACTGGCCGCTTTTGGGTCGGTCGGTAAATCTCCTTTAGTTAGGTAGTTAAATACTGGGGTCATCCAGCAGCTCGTGTCGCCCACGAGGTTAATGTCTACGTGGATCGATGATTGCCCAATGCTAGGTCGAGGAAGCGTTTTCTGTATGACGGATTTATTGTTTCCTTTCCTTTTAGTGCTCGCCAATTTGGAAAGGATGTCGGCGCGGATGTTGTCCTCTCGCGGGATGTGTTTGACTTCCACACTTTTGAATCGTTTCAGTTCGCCTTTTACGAGGGCCAAATATTCGGCCATGTTATCGTTCTTGGCTTGAAAATCTCCTCGGACTTGGGTCGCGACCAACTGAGAATCCGTGCAGATTGTGATCTCTTCTGCTTCCAAATCGGTTGCGAGCCGTATGCCCGCTAGAAAAGCTTCATACTCTGCCTGGTTGTTAGAAGTGGGGAAAGATAAGGTTAGGGACACTTCGATGATGTTTCCTTCTTCGTTCTCCAAGATAATTCCGGCTCCGCTACCCGCTGGGCCAGATGCTCCGTCCACGAAAATAACCCATCTGGATGAGGTTTTCGACTCTTGCTCAGTGAAAGTAAGTTCAGCCACGAAGTCGGCCAACGCTTGAGCTTTGAGAGCTTGTCTTCCCTCGAATTTGATGTCAAACTCAGATAATTCTAATGACCACTTTAACATTCATCCGGCCATATCTGGTCGACCGAGCAATTGTCTTATGGGTTGATCGGTTCTTACGATGATGGTGTGAGCCAGGAAGTAGTGGCGTAGCCTTCTGGCTGCGAGAAGGAGGGCCAAAGCCACCTTTTCTATCTGGAGATATCGAATTTCCGGAACATGGAGTGCTTTACTTGTAAAATAAACGGGCTTCTGCCCCTCGGGTAGGTTGTGCACGAGTGCCGCGCTTACTGCCTCGTTTGCAACGGCGAGGTAGAGATAAAGTACCTCCCCCCCTTCGGGTCTGGATAAGACTGGGGGTTCACTTAGTGCCTTTTTTAGGTGGGACAACGCTAGCTCGCACTCCTCCGTCCACTTGAAAGTTGCCTCTTTGCGGAGGAGCTTGTAAAAGGGGAGAGCGTGCTGAGCGGATTTCGCTACGAACCGAGCGAGGGATGTAAAGACTCTGTTTAGTGACTGTATGGACTTTTTAGAAGTAGGGTTTGGGAGCTCCGCGAATGCCCGACATTTGTCGGGGTTGGCCTCGATGTCTCGTTCAGTCAAGTAGAATCCGAGGAATTTCCCTGCTCGAACCCCAAACGTGCATTTCTCAGGGTTGAAACGCATTTTGCACTTTCGTGCCTGACCGAACACTTTTCGTAAGTGGGACGCGTGATCCGTTTCTCGTTGAGATTTGACGATGATGTCGTCCATGTATACTTCGAGCATATCTCCGATTTCTGCTCGGAAAACCTTATTCATCATACGCTGATATGTCGCGCCCGCGTTTTTCAGACCGAAGGGCATAACGTTGTAAAAGTAATTGCCCGATTCGGTCATGAAGGCCGTGTACTTTTTGTTAGACACGGCCATGGGTATCTGATTATATCCTGAGTATGCGTCCATAAGGGACAATAATTTGAAGCCGGACGAATTGTCGACCAATTTATCAATGTTAGGTAAAGGGTATGCATCTTTCGGCATGCGCGATTGAGATCGGTATAGTCAATGCACATTCTCCACTTTCCATTAGATTTTTTCACAAGTACAACATTTGAGAGCCAGGTCGTGTACCTGGCCTCGGTTACAAATTTAGCCTCTAGGAGGTCTTTAACAGCAGATTCAACTGCTTGAGTTTTCTCGGTCGACTGCTTCCTTCTGCGTTGAGCGACCGCTTTGTGTGTTGGGTCAATGGAGAGGTGGTGGCAGGCAGTCTCGGGGTCGAGCCCTGTCATTTCTGCGGCGCTCCAGGCAAATAGATCTGCGTTCCCTCTGAGGCAAGCTTCCAGCTGTCGCTTCACCAAGTCGGGCATATATGCCCCGATTTTAACGCAACGAGTTAGGTCCTCTCCCAGAGGAATTAATTCGAACTCTCCATCTGGTATTGGTCGGGATAGCGACTTTGTTGGCCTTTGGACGCCCTCGCTATTGTCCGAGAATCTGCAGTCTAGGTCGATCGAGTCTACCTGAGGGAAAGCCCTGGGAATATCTGGCGAATTTGATGTTGGAGGATTCGGTTGGTATGATATTGAGCTGAGACCCTTTGATGCTGCTTCGAAACACCTGCGGGCAGCGTCGACGTCTCCGTGTAATGTGGCGACCTTACCTAAAGTAGTGTAATATTTCATCTTCAGGTGGACGGTGGATGGCACGGCGATTATCTCGGCTAATGTTGGTCGTCCTAGGATGCATTGGTATAGCGAGGGGCAGTCCACGACTAGGAACTGGACTCTGACCGTCCTGGCTGTCTCACCTGCTCCGAAGGTGACAAATAGATCAACATAACCCCATGGTCAGGAGACTGCTCCGTTGAAACCCTGCAGGTCTGATCCGACATATGGAGTTAAGTGTGTTTCGTTCAGCTGGAGTGTCGAAAACAGCTGGGAGTACATAATGTCGCAGGAGCTGCCCTGGTCCACCAGGATTCTTCTCACATTGAAATTTGCCATGCGTGCCCGGATGAGCAGAGGAATATTGGCGTTGGGCGCCCCTCCCAGGAGCTCTTCTCGGTAAAAGGCAAGGGGTACCGAGCCTTCCCTTGATGGATCCAGGGTGGCGTTTTGCGCGGGCCCCTTTGCAATCAGCTGGTCGAATTTCCGTTTCACGGATCCGACCGTGATTTTATTGAACCCTCCTCCCGAGATGACCATTGCGGAAGGGAAAGTTTCCCATGGACTATGGGAGGAGAAGTACCCCGAACTCTCGGCGCGGTCCGGTAGGAAGAAATCCTCCGGGCGATAAATGCTTAGAGCGACCTGCATGTTAGCATCCGCAGGGATGGGTACGACTTCCTCGACTTTTTGGGTCTCCTGCGCTTCTTGTCGAGGAGTATCTCTGGATTTGGTGAACTGTTTTAAGTGCCCGTTCTTGATGAGAATTTCGATTGCATCCTTGAGATGGATGCAGTCCTCTGTGTTGTGGCTGTGACTCTTGTGGAATCTGCAGTATTTCGTTTTATCCGTGCCGGGTTTGCTGGGTTGTTGCCTCGGAAAACGTACCCCTGCTTGTTTGAATTCCGAATTGGCACATTCAGACAAAATTTTCTCCCTAGAGGCCAGGAGAGGTGTGTACTCGTGGAACCGACCGATGGGTCCTCGGTGCTCTCGCGGTTCACGGGAGCGATCGTCCTTTCTTTTGTCTCCTCCTCGACGTGATGTCGAAGGTTCGTCGACTCGGTGAGGCTTGGCATCTTCACGGTGTCGAGCGTCTCTTACCGAACTGGCCGCTTGTTTTTCTTCATATTGAATGTAGGCTTGGGCTTTCAATAAGAACATGTCGAGGGTGGCCGGGGTCTCAATGCCGACCGCCCGATGAAAATCAGTCGACGGGCGTAATCCTCATTCCAGCAAATATTTTTTCATGTCGTCAGTCGTGGATACTTGGACTGCTTCTTTATTGAACCTTTCGATGTAAGTTCGTAAAGGTTCGTCCCTCCCCTGGATGATTTCTTCGAGCAAAGCTTCTGTCTTCGGGTGTCGCCTTGATGTGGTGAAGTGCTTGGAGAACGTGCGTCCAAGTTGTTTTCAAGAGGTGATGGACTCAGCTTCGAGGCTTTCGTACCATGTCATCGCTCCTTTCCTCAGCATCGTAGGAAAAATGCGACATTTGATTACCCCCCGTACACCTCGATAGTCGAGCAGCGCATCGATATTCTCGATGTGCTCGTCTAGATCCGTGGTTCCGTCGTACGAGCCTAGTGGTGGGGGCTTCTCTAAACCTCTTGGAAGCTTAGCTGCCATGATTTCAGACGAAAGGGGACCCCGAGCGTCCTCGTCGTCACTGGAGTTGAACGAAGGAGACCTGTGAGCATGTTTCTTCGTTCATCGGGGAGAAGCAGATCTTGATCTGCTTCTTCTTGACTTTCTTGTAGGAGAAGATCGTGGGGAGGACTGACGAAGACGCTTGTCTCCCATTGATTCGTCAGCATGCCCTTTCCTTTTCTTCCTGGCAGGAGAAAGGGTATGCCTTCTTTGGGGTCTCGCGGGAGACGATGGTCGACGAGAATTATCTTCTAGACGGACGATTTTCTCGCCATGGGCGAGGAGCAGCAGGTTTGTCTGATTCAGGATCTCGGCCATCGCGGCGAAATCCGATCCAGAAGGAGTCTAGGGAAAAAGAGTTTCCGGGCGACTTTCCAGAGGTTGATCACGATCGGGTGAAGGCGATATTGTCTTCCCGTCCGGGTGGTCTTGCACAGTTTCCTCGTGCGGAGGAGGATGGATGTTGCTCTCACGTTGTGTGAGAATCATGCCATCATTTGATCGGTTTTCTTGGTTGTCCCGAGCAGCCATGGATCTTGTTAAAACTTTGGTTCCTTGAAGATTTTGAAAGAAGAACGGGGAAATCAGTTTCCCACAGAAGGCGCCACCTGATCGTACCTGGAGATCAGGATCCGATGCGGCTGGCTTCGAGAGCTGATGAAAGACGGTCGTTGAGGAGAAAAAAGGGGGTGTACCTGCAAGGCACTCCGATGCTAAAGTAAGTAACCGAGCAAAGAGGGGGCAAGTACAAGAATAAAGGTCATAGAGATTGAATACCTGACCCTCCCAAATGAGAGGGTTTATATAAGGAGCTAAATGGAAGATTATTGGTCCATATTGTGAGGCGCGGATCGAGGAATCCGTAAAAATAGGTAACGGTCAAGACTATCCGTTAGGGAACTTCGTCGTGGTCGGTATGCTTATGCTCGACAGAGAGAGTCTTTCCTAATCCTGCTCGACGTCGGGCACGACTATTGGATTGGTTTGCTTGGCCCAATTGTGGGGATTGGGCTAGTCCAGAACAAAACTTTATTTATTTATTTGAAAATTTATTCGACGTTGGATCGAGTACTTCTTTATTTTATTTTTTTGAGATTTTGTTATCTAACGCTTCATTTTATCTTTTCTAGCTTAATTATAGGAACTATACAAGTATAAGAGTTCTAAGCTATTACATCACAAATTACAAAACACAAAAATATAATCGAGGCATCATAAACATAATCCAAGTCCATATCCTAATCCTCGAAAAATACCTTGCACCAAAAGAAGATGTTAGTAAATGAAATAAAGATGCATATGCAGCAATATGATGGAAATGAATTAAGATAACAAAAATATCAAAATTCCTGGAAAAAAATATGAAATTAATTCCCTAGGGTCTCTAACCTGACTATAATATTGTGTTAAAAAATCTCCTAAAAATTCAAAGTCTAACTATGTCAAATGGTCACTTAAATTTATCTAAGGTTCAATCATAATTTTATACAAACCACACTACCAAAACAATGGATAAAATGACCTAAAAAATACACCAAAAATATTTCCAGTTACTATTATTGGTCCTCTAATCATAGCAAAAAGAATGGGCCAAAAATATTATAGGAAGTGGGAGAAGTAAAATGTACAAAATTATATGTTCATGTGAGAATTCAATAGAAAAGCAATTAAATGAAAAATCGAAATTAAATTGAAAAATGACAAAATTCAGAAAGTAAAAATGTAGAAAAGTTCTAAAATGAGTTATAAACCTCCTATAATTTTTGTAGATTTTTATTATGCTTTTTGATATTTTTTTTAGAATTAAATTGAAAGGTATTAAAACAACAAATATAAAATTAAAGAAGATAGGGGGTGAGAATAGATACTTTTCTTGTTAAAAACTCCATTGGGCTTGGTTGAGAGGGGTGCAAATAGCAACCAGAATGGGCCCAAGGCGCTGGACTTAAAGGGTGTATATTATGAACCTTCAGTCAACCTTTGACTTCAACACGGACCATTGGATCTAAATTCTTACATTGGTATTTTAATCAAGAGATTCATAGGCAAATGACCACGAGAACTATGGTGTACCGCTGCACAGGAAATTTACCGCACAAAGAGCCTACCGGACGGTGACAAGTGTCACCGCCGGTATGGCTGGGGGAATTGCAATCTTATCCTCTTATCTCCATGAAAATGTAACATGCCATTAATTGGGATTAATGTGGATTAATTTCCTCTTAATATTCTAATAACAAATTAATATTCTTAAATTCTATTAAGTTTTCCAAATTTATTTGATTAAACTTTAAAAGCAGAGACATAGAGAACTAAAGGCCATCAGTACAAAAAAAAGAAGAAATAACAAACCCTAGGTTCGTCCTTTCTTCACCGCCGCCGCATCACCATCTTCTTCTCATCTCCATGATGCCGCCACAAACTCTCACACTCCCTCTTCGAACTTGTTCTCCATCCAACGACCTCACCATCACCGTTTTAGATCGCCGGGAAACACACAGTCGTCACCGCTCTTCTTCATCTTATCTCCGTGACGCTCATGCCATTCGTACGAAGACCAAATCATGAGAATGGAACACAGCCTCATCCTCTCCGTCTTGATTTCTCCCTCTATCGAAGAACTTCCGGCGTTTCTTCAGGTCGGCGAGTGTGAACGGAAAACCCGAGGATAACAACTCAGGTATGCAACAATTTGTATGTTCTTTGTTCAGACTTCCGATTCATGCCTTTAATTTCATTTCGAAGCCTTCTTTTATGCGACTCTTGAAAAAGGTTGTCTTATTGTTGTGTTGATTCTTTTGGCTTCATATTCTCACAGATCGAAGGTGAATCAATGAGATTGATGAAGATTAATCGAAGGACTAATTGTTTGTGACAATATTGACGTGAAGAGGAAATCAAAGGGTGATGAAATATTAAAGATTGATGAGGTTGTAGAGGAAGTATCGATTGTTGTTGATGCATAAAGTATGAAGATTGGAGGTTGGTATGTTCTTGGCGATGTTGAAAAAGGTTGATGACGATTGAAGCACAACATTCAGGTACAGGCTCCTTGACTTCTTTTTCTTTTTTTTTTGCCTCTTAAGATGTTGCTGTTGACGCTGAGTTTATCACCCCTTGCAGATTCTTGTGGAGCAGGCCTGAAGAGACTGAGGAGGCTTCTGTGATGAAGAATTTGCTACGGATTGACAAGGATTCATGTTTAAACCGATGAAGGTTTTGTGATGTTGATGAAGACGCGGCGGATTTGCAGAGGCTGTAGATTGGAGACGATGAAGATCGATGACGCTGGATTAGAGTTATGATCTTGAATACATATTTCTCGTTGCACTTTGATTCTACCATTTATTCCCTTTCTCTGATGTTGAGTTAAATCACGTCGAATTTGTGAAGCGGTTTGTTGTTCTTGCAACTTCTTCTTTGATTCAGATTGGTAAATATGATGAAGAAATCCTTCTGAATTGGATCTGTTCTGATTTTCAGGTTGTGATTGGTGTGTATAGTTGCATGGTTGAAGGAGGAAAATGCAGATTGATGACGAATCTGAAGATGGAAATCAATTTGAAGATGTCAAGAAGTCCCCCTTATTTGTAGCAATAAGCAACACTTTATAGATGATGAATTGTTGAATTTGGTTAGGTATTCTGTTAGGATAGTTATGGTTTGTAACTGAATTTTCAAATCTTTCCCTCTCTTGTAATTTTATGTTATTGAAAATGTAATGGAATATAATTTTCTCTTGTGAAATTTCTATTGAAATTTTTCTGCATAATTTGTTTCCTGACCCTGCTATGAAATTTTTCATTGAGCTTTTCAACTGATTTTTATTAGCTCTTAGTGCTGACTTTTCTTACTCTCCCCCTTGTGATTTTCGATAACCCTTTTTTTGCGCCCTTGCAACATATAAGTTCTTTGAACCAAATTGTGTTCCATTCATTGCTTTTGTTGCCCGTATTGCATCATCCGGGTTTTCATAGTTCATAAATCCAAACCCTTTGGACAACCCCTTCTCATCCTTTGCAATAGCCAAGCTAATAAGTTTTCCAAAAGAGGAGAACTTTTCTTTAAGATGCGCTTAGGTAATATCTGGGTCCAAATTCTTAACGTACAAGTTTGTATATTTAGCATCAGTGTCAGCAAAAGATAGCTCACTTTTTCTGATAAATTTCCCAACAAATATCTCATTATCTCTCACAGTAGAGCCATTCATTTTCTGGATAGCATCCTTTGCAAACTCCTCTGAATCAAACTGGATATAACCAAACCCTTTGCTCTTCCCATCTTCAGACATGAAAATTTTGCTAGACAAAATATTCCTATATTCTTGAAATAAATCATGTAGTCCCACATTATCTATGGATTCTGCCAAGTTCTTAACAAACATATTCCCTTTGCCACTTTTCCTTACATCACGACTCGGCCACATGACCCTTATCACTTTTCCATTGAGTAATGAATTGTTCTTCATCTCAATAGCACAAATTGCTTCTTGATGAGAGGTGAGGTTGACGTAACCGTAACAGAGGGACTTCCCTGTGACTGAGTCCTTACAGATGTGAACGGAAGCGAGGCTCTTGAATTCGGAAAATGCCGCATAGAGTTGATCGGTGGTTACGTCGGAGTGAAGTTCGCCGACGAAAAGTGATGCCATGGCAGAAGGCACCGTCTTAGAATTCGTCATAGTTGAACGAAAAATAAAGGTGGCGTTGGTTATTTGGAAAACGTTGTAACTGAAAATCTATTACAGGAATGGATGAAGGAAGAGAGAGAGAGAGAGAGAGAGAGAGAGAGAGAGAGAGTGGAGAAGAGAAGAGAAGAGAAGAATGTGAAGAGAGAGAAACAGAGAGTGGTGGGTGGTGAAGGTGAGAGTGTCCAAGATCCAATAGATAGAGAGAAACCTCTTAAAGAGTTCATTAATTTGAATTGTAGGACTCTTCTAGAGTGTGAAGTGAATTAGGAATTTTGTGAATAAATTGGACGTTTGGATTTTGTAAAATAAATTAAGAAGATTTGGATATGAATGAATATTGAATATGGTCTAAAAATGGATTAAAAAAATGGATGATGGTTAAAGCAAGAGCATTGGACCTAATATGTATGAAAGGTGATTTAGAATGAATTAATTCTTTAAATCATCTTGAAATCAATCTTGGGATAATGTCCTTCTAAAATAATTCCATTGAATTTGAAGCCCACTCTTGAAACTAAATCTCATGACCTTGAATTTTTCAGTATAGGGCCTAGTCTCATATTTGGGAAAATGTTGATCCGCTTTGCCAAGATTTGAGCTTAATTCTTCACATCCTGATGACCTTGAATTCAAACCAAGATTAAGGATTCATGAATAAACTTTTGACCCCAGTAACAGGCCTATGACAATGACATGTGAATGTGAAGCGTAAGCCAACTAGATGGTAATAAATAAGGGCAAATTTTGGGGTGTTACAGCTGCCCCTATTCAATCACTGTAGACTTGAATGGATGATAGCAGTTGCTTTCAGACATTTGAAGTATGCAGGGATTGAATACCAGAAACAACCAGAAAATTTGCACTATGTGACAGAAGAACAGGGAGATAAACTCAACCGAATGAACTTTGCTTGGATATAATTATGATGGGAAGAATAGTAAATAGGGGATGCCTTTTGAATGATTCCAGATGACTACTGGCTTGTCACGCTACGGGTGGACTTTGATAGGCTGTAACAATGCTTTAATGGTGTATTATCGGATGGAGTCAGAAGACTAACAACTTTCCAAGCTGCAGGTGGACTTTTTCAACCATTTGCGAACGAATTTTAGGATACTTTGCCACCCTGAGGATGGACTTTTGCCAATCTACGGTTGGACTTCACGATATGATTTGCCATGCTGCGGGTGGACTTTCGCCAATCTGCGGTTGGACTTCAAATACCTCGCCACACTGCGGGTGGACCTTGGATAATTTGCCACATTGCGGGTGGACTTTGGAAATTTGCCACACTGCGGGTGGACTTCTGCTCACTGCGGGAGAATTTTGCCCACTTCGGGGGACTTTTGCCCACTGCGGGGGACTTTAGAAATTTGCCACACTACGGATGGACTTCTGCTCATTGTGGGAGATTTTTGCCCACTGCGGGGGACTTTAGAAATTTGCCACACTACGGGTGGACTTCTGCTCACTGCGGGAGACTTTTACCCACTGCGGGGGACTTTAGAAATTTGCCACACTACGGGTGGACTTCTGGAAATTCGCCACCCGATGATAGACTTTGCCCAGTCTGCGGCTGGACTTTTGCTCTTTGCGGGAGACTTTTAAAATTTTCCACCCGAAGATGGACTTTGGCCAGTCTGCGGCTGGACATTTGAAAGATACCAAACTTGGATTATGTTGGGTACGCATATGTTGAGTTACATGGCATGATTCCCCATGACACTGGGGATGTTATGTATTGAGTATTGTCAATGAACTGGTATGAGTGTAAAGGGAATTCCAGACGCGGAAGTAATAAGTCCTTGCTGACTCTGTGGGGAAACACAATAATCGCGGATTCAATCTCAAGAAGCCCTGCGGGGATTACATCTCTGTAGGAAAAGAGCATAAATAATTCATCTATCCCGAATTATCACCTTTGCCAAAAATAAATTGGACTTTAGATTTGAGGACCATGCCAAGGGATACCTCGACTATTGGGGATTATCCACTCTTATGGATCTGCTGGGGAAGATAATGATTTTTCTGAAATCCGCTAGGGGAATAGGAGTTACCTTAGATCTGTTGAGGAACCGAGATCAAAGAAACCAGCTGAAGGAAAAACTTGATGACTTTACTGGGGATAACTTCCATTCGTCTGTTGGGGATGACCAAAACCGATACACGTCCCGCTGGGGAGGAAAAGAATTCAAGTTGTCTCGTGCTGGGGATCATTTGCTTTCGCCTAGACTCTACCTTAAGAGGATTTTACAAAAGACTTAATGTCGTTAAACTCTTAGATATCACAGTGATTGCCTGAATTGGCGTAATGACCTTGTTGGGGAGGTAACCATTGCCAATGTAGATGAGCTTGAAGCTGTAAGAAATGATGAATGAGATAATTGGCTTGACGAGCGACCGCTAGATGGGTAGTAGACTCAGTTTGTAAGAATTATGACAAGCGGGTACCATAGAAACTCTTTGAGGATATAACTATCTCGGTACTCTGAATTCTGGATAGGTGCTTCCGACTGTCTGACTTCGGGAAAGAATGAATTCTCGTGCTATTGGGGTGGCCTTCCCCAGTACGAGTATTTGAATATTTTTGCACTTGACTGACTAATCTTCGCTCTTGGAGAGATTTGAATCTCGAAGTGATTGCCCCAGTTTGGCTGAATTTTGAAGAGATTGCTCGACGTAACTGCCCCGGATTGGTTAGATCTTACCATTACTAGTTTGGAAAGTCTTTACTCAACGGAGCTTTTCTCGGAAAAGTGCACCTCGACGTGACTGTCTTTCAGAAGTTTTAGACTTCTCAACTTGGCAAGCATGAGCTTCTGGACTGAACTTCCGCATGTGAACCAATTATGATGCCAAACAAATGTATGCAAACAAAAAAAAAGTTTTTTCTTAGAATGAAAATTCTAATGCAACATATATGCTAATCTTGAAGTCTTTATTAAGAAGGGTGTCGCAAACCTCTGTGAGCGAATCACTGGTTAAGATATGACATTATTTTTAATGAAAGTATGCACATGCAATACCAACAAGGATCTTTTAGCACAACTCATAGGAGTCAGGAACGATATCTCGTGGTAGTATGCTCTCAGAGTAACCCTGTTTCAGTTAGGACTTTTGAGGGTTGTATCGTGGCCTGGTTCACGGTTATAGAAACAAAGGATATAGGCTCAAAGTTTAATTGTGCCCACCCATTCTTCGTGATGTTCTCCATTCCTATGTTCAGCTAGTTTTCACAAGCATTCACATTTCATAAGGGTTTCGTGTTGATTGAGGAACCATTGCTGCTATCGGTTCAAGCACCAATCAGGTTATTGTTGAGAGTCAGTCATCCCTCTATCTTTCATGTCTGTGCCACACGACTTTGTTCTCATTTGAGGATCTTTCTTGTGTAATCCTTTCCGTCTTTCACTTTTACGTTATTTTGCTTATCCCTAACTTTTGCCTGGACTGATTCTTGTGAATCTTTGATTGTAAAGTCCAGCAGGATGCCCTATCTTTTGCCTAAGTCGCTTGTTTTCAAGTTTCGACTTAGCGGGCTTTTTTCTTCTTTTTTTTTGCTTTTGAATAAGTCGTGTGACACTGTTTGTCTTGATTGCTTTGTGAGGGTGTGTCTGCCTCATTCTTTGGTCGATGAAGGATAACCATTGTGGTTTCCAGTCTTTGGACCTCTTGATTCGGATAACCATTGTGGTTTCTGGTCTTTGGACCTCTTGATTAGCATAGTGTAATGTAATGGATCCTCAAATACACTCCTTTATGAAAGCCTGAACGCTTGGTCCGACTAGCTGACATCTACCCTGCCCCTGGGTTACATGTGAGGGGTTTTTTTATGCGAAAAAGAAACTCCTACTTCAAGGCTCAAAGGGGTTAGCAAGGGTCTATCTTCCTTATATCTCCAGTGTTTAGGAATTTGAAACAAAGCCTGTACATCGTCAACATGGTCTTATTCGAGAGCACACAATTAGAGATTCTTGCATTTTTGTTTCGTCATTCTCCCTCATAGAATTTAAGCATGACAATTGGTATTGCGATGTACACATGCAAAATTATAAGTGAATGTGAATGAATTACTTCAAGAAAAACATGTGAGTTTTATTATTGCTAACATTCAAAAGCAAACAAATTTCATACATGTAGACAAATGTTTAGCACATAAAAGAAACTACAAATGGAAATGCAGTAAAGAAACTGAATATTGTCGTAGTTGAGGAGGCTTGACTCCGTCTGGACCTGTCAGTCTTGGATACTTTCAGTGATCAATAGCTCTTTCACAGACTTCTAATCTTTTAGTTGCAGCCGTATACCCAACAATGGCAATCATACCTCTTCTTCTAGTTATTCTGTATCTGACACGAGACGTATGAAAGAAAGAGTAAAGCTGGGGAGTAAAGTTTCCCCATAAGGTTGCTCGGAAAGACATGGTGATCTTCTGCCTACGTATCTTCATTGACCCATGGCCAATGAAGAATCAGAGCGATGTAGCTCCCCTCAATAGGGATGAAAATGAACAATGAAGAAAGGCAAACACACAAATGCCATCACTGAGAGTACTTGAATACTGCTGGCTTTATTTACTTCATGAATACCCCGACGTCTTGGGTGATTAACTCGAAGACTTCAACTTAACGTGGACCATCTGGTAGAACAACCATGACACTGGTTCCGTCGTGATTAGGCATCAGATTCTAGAGTATCTTTGGATGAGGAGAAAAATTGATTGCCTTGGACTCAATTAGGTCTTGTACCTTGTTCTGAAAAGCTCAACATTCCTCAATATTGTGCCCCTAGGCACCTGAATGGAATTCGCACCTGGAGTTTGGATCAAAATTTGGTGGTAGATTATCAGCAGAAGGAGCCCTCATGGTACGAAGCTCAACCAGGTTCAACTTCAGCAACTCTGGAAGCAATACAACATATGGACATGGGATAGGATAAAGTCTGCAGTTCCTCGCTCTTGTTCTTTCCTGAAATGGTCTTTGTGCCTGTTGTTGCTGACCCTGAGGTTGTGATTGAACATTTCGTTGTTGACATTGCGTTGGGCGCCTGACATGTTCCTGTACTCTCTTACTCATACTCGGCCGAGGAGCGAATGAAGGTTGTTGATGTAGCCTCTTTGAAGACTTGGCATGAGCAATGATTCTAGAAGAAGGAAAATTGACCACCTCTTTTGTATTCCTGCATGCTTTATCTTGCGGCACTTCCAACCCGGTCAGTCCAAAAGTGATTATGCCTTCACCAATTAAGTTTTGCACTTGATGTTTAAACGCCTTGCAATCATTAAAATCATGTCCGGGAGTTCCAGAATGCAAAACACAGTAGGCCTTGGGATTCCAACTTTGGTGAAGTTTACTGGAAGGAGGAGTTAGCTTGCGACACTCGATCAACCCCATTTTGAGCAGTTGGGGGCATTATTTAGCATAAGACATGGGTATCGGATCAATAACCCTTTCTTGCTCCTGTTGATGACGGGTTGCTACCAATGGAGGAGCTACAAACGAAACTTGTTGAAGTATTTCTCCTGGAAACCAAGGCGTAGCAGCTGAGGAGGTTCCCTGATAAGGAAAGAAAGTGCTCACTTCTTTGGTAACGATTGGTGTAGGATCATTTAGCTCACATGTGGAGTTGGTTCCTATCTGATGCTCTTCCTGACTGCCAAGTGGTGATTGCTGGTGAAGAGACTCAAAATGTAGAGGAAACGCACCTAACAAACCATGATTTAGTGGACATCCCAAAGAGATGGGAGAAACATGACCTTCTTCTTGAAAAGCAGACACATAACTATTTTCCTTTTTCGACATAGCATTCATGATTCCTGTAAGAAGCTTTATCTGAGTCTTCATCAAGTTGAATTCTTCTCTCAGCAATTTCTGATCCTGGGACAACGCTCGAATGTTCACTATAAAATACCCCAGTTGGGCCTTCATCTCAGTCACCTCCGCTCGGAGTTTTTCCATGCCCTTACCCTGACAATCATGATTCAAGTTGGCCATTCTGGAGATAAACCAAGGCAGGATAAGAATTTGTTCCTAAACACCTGTCAAAAATGCAAGGATGTATGCGAATGCCATGTTCGGTTATTTCCAAGGAATCTATCTGTTTTGATCCATGTTTTAATGCAGAAAAAATCCGACGATTTAATTCAGATATGTGATCCTTGGAAGTAACTGAACATGTATGCTAAAATGCCATGATGTCATGTATGCAACTGGCATGTGATCAGCGGTCCAACGCTAGTGTGGATCAGATAACCAAGTATTGGTGAAGAGTCATAATAGCATTATCTATGTACATAAATTCCAGAATTCTCAACCACATATCATATAGGACTGAATCATATCATGGAGTAACACTGGAAAAGCGGGTATGTTGGAAGCTTAGGGTTCCTGCAAACCTATAAACCCCTCTCAATCTCACGGGTGTGCTACTACGAGTCAACATCACGGGCTCTCAAAGCCGAGTAGCAATAATACGTTCACCATTTCCTAGAAATGGCTCATGACCAAATCAGGGAATCGGTTTGGCATTATGTACTACCCAGGGAGGCCTAAGCTGAATCTGGGAAAACAAGCATCCCTCATAAGTTCCCGGCTTCTAGCACTGAAGTCGAGAAACAATAGTACATTCATCCCGAAATGTACAATACTATCGTCATACGACCAGTTGCTTTAACTAGGTTCTTATGAGAGAACAAGGTCATCCTATGTGATTTCTTAGTGGGCCCTCGGGTGCGAATGGGTTTGCCACAAAATGTGGTCTGCCACTATCACCACTGGAGAGGGTTGTTTCCACTAAGGTCCTCGGTGATCAGTTCCCAGTGCTAGCAGCTCAGGTGGGAACATTTTATGGTCTACCTAGGTAGTATAAAACATATCCCAAGAGAGTCTGATTTGGGTGTGGGACTCGTGAAAACTACACGTGCTCAAAACCACGCAAGCCACACGACTGCCAACTCTAAATCCTATGTGTATACTCAAGTCGGGTATTTGGCTTATCTCACAATAATCCCATCCCACCAAGGAAAACCAAAACAACCAGTACAGTATATGCCAGTATATGCAACAATAAAGTAAAAGTGCAGAAAACTGTAAATAAAGTTGTAAAGTAAAGCGATAAACTGTAAATAAACAGTAAAGCTAAACTAAATCACAACAACATACGAATAAACACTCAAAGAAAAAAGAAACAAACAAGCGCTAGGATTGACTCTCAAAGGGGAAACCAAAGATTCTGGGTTCGATCCACAGCAGAGTCGCCAGCTGTCGCTCCCGGGATTTTCATCCTAGTACAAACGCGAAAGTGGCGCGGAAAAGTTAGAGTCGCCAGCCAGACATTTTTATCCTGAAGGAATGGGAAAGATAATGTTGCACAAACCTAAGGAAGAAGGAAAAGGAAGAGGCCTTGCGAACCAAAGATCTGGGTCCGGAAGTCGGTTACGAATTGAGAAGGTATTAGCACCCCAATCCGTCCTCCGTACCCGACAGGATCCACACTTGTTAGTCTGTTTCGAAGGGTGAGAAATACGATGTTGTTCAAATGAAAGAACGACTATCTGAAATGGAATGGAGATGAGAAAAGGAAAAGAAAATGGAACGAAGGGAAAAATGTAGGGAAAAATAAAGAATGTGCTCGAATGGGCCCTACCCCACTGCATATGTACCTCATCGGGAAAATGAGGATCAGAGTCGCCATAGTTCATCTAACTAAGGCGGAAACTTGCTTATGTTTTTTAGGATGACGTTGCCCTAGCTCTAGCTCAGGTGTTATCGACTCTGACTCGAGGGTGTTTACCGTATCGCTGTTTGAACTGTCGAGACAAGTCATGTTCGTCCGCAATGAGTATGAGATGAGAAGAGAAGACGTGTTGTCTTGGTTTGTTGTCTTTTAGAAGAAGTGTTTTGAATTTGTGTTTATTGTATGTACAACACTAAAGACTATGATACACGAGCGAATACTTTCCAAGGTCGCCCCCAATGGAACGTTTGTAAAGTATCCTAGAAGAGTGGAGGAGACCTCCACTAATCATTTCCCGTATAGCTTAAGGCTCGTAGCGTATTGTACCTACTTTCCTTTTAAATGTTTTTGATTTTTCTTTAAAGGTGAGAAGTGAGACTCAAGTTGAGAAAGGAAAAACTCTAAGGGAGACTATGATATAACCCTAAGTTAGTTGAGTTTAAGGATGACCTATGGTTAGTGAGGTTTGAAAGATTAAATCTACCTAAGAGATATTAGACTAGAAATGCGAGTACAAAAAGAATAATGAACAATATGGTCCTCCTAAGTCATGGTGGGTAGAAACGTGTATGAAACGTAAATGGGATGACACGATGGATCGGGTGGGTCGATTGCATGGTGCTGAGACGCACGACTTATGGTGTGCAACATACAAGGCTTGCTTTTGGTGTAATGGAATGGAACGATGGTAATCGAGGAATCCTAAAGTCACATGAAACTTTATTTATTTATTTGAAAATTTATTCGACGTTGGATCGAGTACTTCATTATTTTATTTTTTTGAGATTTTGTTATCTAACGCTTCGTTTTATCGTTTCTAGCTTAAATATAGGAACTATACAAGTATAAGAGTTCTAAGCTATTACATCACAAATTACAAAACACAAAAATATAATCGAGGCATAATAAACATAATCCAAGTCCATACGCGAATCCTCGAAAAATACCTTGCACCAAAAGAATATGTTAGTAAATGAAATAAAGATGCATATGCAACAATATGATGGAAATGAATTAAGATAACAAAAATATCAAAAGTCCTGGAAAAAAATATGAAATTAATTCCCTAGGGTCTCTAACCTGAATATAATATTGTGTTAAAAATATCCTAAAAATTCAAAGTCTAACTATGTCAAATGGTCACTTAAATTTATCTAAGGTTCAATCATAATTTTATACAAACCACACTACCAAAACAGTGGATAAAATGGCCTAAAAAATACACCAAAAATATTTCCAGGTACTATTATTGGTCCTCTAATCATAGCAAAAAGAATGGGCCAAAAATATTACAGGAATTGGGAGAAGTAAAATGTAAAAAATTATATGTTCATGTGAGAATTCAATAGAAAAGCAATTAAATGAAAAATCGAAATTAAATTGAAAAATGAAAAAATTCAGAAATTAAAAATGTAGAAAAGTTCTAAAATGAGTTATAAACCTCTTATAATTTTTGTATATTTTTATTATGCTTTTTGATATTTTTTATAGAATTAAATTGAAAGGTATTAAAACAGAAAATATAAAATTAAAGAAGACAGGGGGTGAGAATAAATACTTTTCTTGTTAAAAACTCCATTGGGCTTGGTTGAGAGGGGTGCAAATAGCAACCAGAATGGGCCCAAGGTGCTGGACTTAAAGGGTGTATATTATGAACCTTCAGTCAACCTTTGACTTCAATACGGACCACTAGATCTAAAGTCTTACATTGGTATTCTAATCAAGAGATTCATAGGCGTATGACCACGAGAACTATGGTGTACCGCTGCACAAGAAATTTACCGCACAAAGAGCCTACCGGACGGTGACAAGTGTCACCGCCGGTATGGCTGGGGGAATTGCAATCTTATCCTCTTATCTCCATGAAAATGTAACATGCCATTAATTGGGATTAATGTGGAATAATTTCCTCTTAATATTCTAATAACAAATTAATATTCTTAAATTCTATTAAGTTTTCCAAATTTATTTGATTAAACTTTAAAAGCAAAGACATAGAGAACTAAAGGCCATCAGTACAAAAAAGAAGAAGAAATAACAAACCCTAGGTTCGTCCCTTCTTCACCGCCGCCGGATCACCATCTTCTTCTCATCTCCGCGACGCCGCCACCAACTCTCACACTCCCTCTTCGAACCTGTTCTCCATCAAACGACCTCACCATCACCGTTTTAGATCACCGGGAAACACACAGTCGTCACCGCTCTTCTTCATCTTATCTCCGCGACGCTCATGCCATTCGTACGAAGACCAAATCATGAGAATGGAACACAGCCTCATCCTCTCCGTCTTGATTTCTCCCTCTATCGAAGAACTTCCGGCGTTTCTTCAGGTCGGCGAGAGTGAACGGAAAACCCGAGGATAACAACTCAAGTATGCAACAATTTGTATGTTCTTTGTTCAGATATCCGATTCATGCCTTTAATTTCATTTCTAAGTCTTCTTTTATGCGACTCTTGAAAAAGGTTGTCTTATTGTTGTGTTGATTCTTTTGGCTTCATATTCTCGCAGATCGAAGGTGAATCAATGAGATTGATGAAGATTAGTCGATGGACTAATTGTTTGTGACAATATTGACGTGAAGAGGAAATCAAATGGTGATGAAATATTGAAGATCGATGAGGTTGTAGAGGAAGTATCGATTGTTGTTGATGCAGAAAGTATGAAGATTGGAGGTTGGTATGTTCTTGGCGATGTTGAAACAGGTTGATAACGATTGAAGCACAACATTCAGGTACAGGCTCCTTGACTTTTTTTTCTTTTTTTTGTCTCTTAAGATGTTGCTGTTGACGCTGAGTTTATCACCCCTTGAAGATTCTTGTAGAGCGGGCCCGAAGAGACTGAGGAGGCTTCTGTGATGAAGAATTTGCTGCGGATTGACGAGGATTCACGTTTAAACCGATGAAGGTTCTGTGATGTTGATGAAGATGCGGCGGATTTGCGGAGGCTGTAGATTGGAGACGATGAAGATCGATGACGCTGGATTAGAGTTATGATCTTGAATGCAGATTTCTCGTTGCACTTTTATTCTACCATTTATTCCTGTTCTCTTATGTTGAGTTAAATCACGTCGAATTTGTGATGCGGTTTGTTGTTCTTGCAACTTCTTCTTTGATTCAGATTGGTAAATATGATGACGAAATCCTTCTGAATTTGATCTGTTTCTGATTTTCAGGTTGTGATTGGTGTGTATTGTTGCAGGGTTGAAGGAGGAAAATGCAGATTGATGGCGAATCTGAAGATGGGTGAATGTGTAATTGAAAATATGAAGATGGAGATCAATTTGAAGATGTCCAGAAGTCCCCCTTATTTGCAGCAATAAGCAACACTTTATAGATGATGAACTGTTGAATTTGGTTAGGAATTATGTTAGGATAGTTATGGTTTGTAACTGAATTTTCAAATCTTTCCCTCTCTTGTAATTTTATGTTATTGAAAATGTAATGGAATATAATTTTCTCTTGTGAAATTACTATTGAAATTTTTCTGCATAATTTGTTTCCTGACCCTGCTATGAAATTTTTCATTGAGCTTTTCAACTGATTTTTATTAGCTCTTAGTGCTGACTTTTCTTACTCTCCCCCTTGTGATTTTCGATAACCCTTTTTTTGCGCCCTTGCAACATACAAGTTCTTTGAACCAAATTGTGTTCCATTCATTGCTTATGTTGCCCGTATTGCATCATCCGGGTTTTCATAGTTCATAAATCCAAACCCTTTGGACAACCCCTTCTCATCCTTTGCAATAGCCAAGCTAATAAGTTTTCCAAAAAAGGAGAACTTTTCTTTAAGATGTGCTTCGGTAATATCTGGGTCCAAATTCTTAACGTACAAGTTTGTATATTTGGCATCAGTGTCAGCAAAAGAGCGCTCACTTTTTCTGATAAATTTCCCAACAAATATCTGCTTATCTCTCACAGTAGAGCCATTCATTTTCTGGATAACATCCTTTGCAGACTCCTCTGAATCAAACTGGATATAACCAAACCCTTTGCTCTTCCCATCTTCAGACATGACAATTTTGCTAGACAAAATATTCCCATATTCTTGAAATAAATCATGTAGTCCCACATTATCTATGGATTCTGCCAAGTTCTTAACAAACAGATTCCCTTTGCCACTTTTCCTTACATCACGACTCGACCACATAACCCTTATCACTTTTCCATTGAGTAAAGAATTGTTCTTCAGCTTGATAGCACAAATTGCTTCTTGATGAGAGGTGAGGTTGACGTAACCGTAACAGAGGGACTTCCCTGTGACTGAGTCCTTACAGATGTGAACGGAAGCGAGGCTCTTGAATTCGGAAAATGCCGCATATAGTTGATCGGTGGTTACGTCGGAGTGAAGTTCGCCAACAAAAAGTGACGCCATGGCAGACGACACCGTGCTTTGAGATTTTTCTTTGTTGCTTACCTTTAAAGTTTCTCACAATTGTAATGCATGTTCACCTCACACCTTTGTTCATCCCTTCTCTTCAATGCTTATGATGGAGTTTGTGTGCTTTTTCCCATGCTTGGTCTTGATTCTTAGGCACATTTTAACATGTTTAGGCTCCTGGTTTTTAAATGATGCCTATGTCATGATTTGATGAGCATTTGTTATTCTTACACTTATGCACATGTTCACTTCACTTCTCATTCTTGTGATGATTATGTTTGAACTTGTATGACCCTTTCCTTGGTCGTTTATGTTGTTTGTACCCTTGCTTATGGTGAAATGATTCTGGTCTTGAGGTACATGATGATTTTTAGGCTTGAATGATGTGTTTAATCTCATGTATGCTTCATTCTTTCATAAGTAGTTCATGTGGACTTGAAATGCCCTGCTTCTCCTTCTTCCTCTTTGGTTTTGTTTGAGGTATTTTAGTATGAAAGTAAGGTGAATCACTTTTGGTTGTGGTGTGTGGAGTTGATATTTTGCTTGTTTATGCCTCACTTGCTCTTGTTTGATTTTTTCTTGTCATATGTGCTTAGTTCTAACCATTTCAGGGGCTCATGGTGAGTGAAGTGTGGATGTTATCCACATTTCAATTCTTTATCTCCTCTCTTAATTTGTTTTCTATTTTGTAATTGTTGATGTGCCTTGTACCATCTTGTGCTTCCTTCTTCCTTCTTCCTTTAGGAGCAACTTATCTCCTTTAAAGGAGTAAGATGCTCTCTAATTCTTTCTTCCTTTCTTCTTCTTCTATTCCTTTTTCTCAGGATAGAATTCAAACCACATTAACCATAGGACCACCTTTGCATGATAAATTTAGGATTAGACTTCCCTTTTAGTTTTACTTTTTGAGATCCTTTTGGTGTTCTCTCTTTCTCATCTTCTCACAAAAATCCATAAAAAACATCTAATAATGGTTGAGGTGACATCTCCCTTTTGTCACTCCCTCAAAGAAAAGCATAAAAAACATTTCTTCACTTTAATCCATCAAAACACTTAATAATACAAAAAAGGTAGTGAATTTAAATCCTAATCTTAGGAAACAAGTTTGAGGATCTTCTTCATTCTTGATGGACTTTTTACTCATTCTATCTTGGGATGTGGTAACAAGGACATGTCCTTAGAAAAGGCTTTACCTTCACCTCCTCGTGCCACACTCTAAAATCTCTTCTAAAAAACACAAACAAACAATAAGCGTCTCTCCTTCGGGAATTCTCTTCTCACCTCATTCACTCTTTACGTACAAACTTGCTCCTACTTGTCACTTTGCAAGACGGTTACACACTCGTCGTCCGAGCCTGCAACACCTGAGCATTGACATAGGAAGTTCAAGCCTTAAGACACAATCAATCTTTCCACCCCTATTTAGGGGAACTACAGCGACTCTGATCCTCATTGTCCAGATGAGGTACGTAGGAAGCGGGGTAGGGCTCGTTCGAGAACAGTCTTTATTTTCCTTACATTTTTCCCTTTCATTTATTTTTTCAGTTCCCTTTTCTTTTCTTTTATCCAGTTCAGTTCCTTTTCTTTGCAGCAGCTTTCATTTCTTCACCCTTTGAAACAGATTTCTTTGCAAGCGCGGATCCCGTCGAGTACGGCGGACGATCTGGGGTGCTAATACCTTCCCAGGTCGTAACCGACTCCCGAACTCAATCTCTTTGGTTCGCGGGACCTTTGTCCTTCCTTTTCTTTCTCCTGGTTTGTGCAGCATTACCATTCTCGTTCTTTCGGGATAAAAATGCCTGGCTGGCGACTCTACCTCTTTCTGCACCACTTTCGCATTTGTACCAGGATGGAAATCCAGGGAGCGACAGCTGGCGACTCTGCTGGGGACTTCCTACCCAGAATCTCTGGTTCCCTTGAGAGTCTCTCCTAGCGCTTGCGTGTTTTTGTTTTATTAGGTGTTAATTGTTTGTTGTTGTGTGTTTATTTTGCTGTTATTTTATTTACAGTTTCTTTACCGCTTTATTTACAGTTTTAGTATTTATTTTCATGCATCATATATTATACTAGACTGTCTGGACTGGTTTTTCTGTTTGGCGGGACTTGGGTGTTACTTGTGTGTGGTGAGATGAGACTAGTCAAATACCCGGCTTGAGTGCACCATAGGATTTAGCATGGACAATCACTTTGGCCCTATGTCATCTTGTCATGGGGGTATTAGTGCGTTCACACCCAGATTCGCGACCGTCTTGGAAATGTATTGATGTAGGGATCTTCCCTACTTCATTACACAACCTTGATAGTCATGTGCGGTTGGGGACCGATCATTGAGAACCTTGTGGAAACATCCCTCTCCAGTGGTGACAGTGGCAGACCACATTTTGTGGCAAACCCATTCGCACCCGAGGGCCCACTTGGAACTTGCATAGGATGGCCTGGTTCTCTTATAGGAACTCAGTCAAAAGCATCTGGTCATATGACAATAGTACTGTATCCTACGGGCTGAATGTACTATTGTTTCTCGATTTCAGCGTTCGAAGCTGGGGACTTATAATGGATGCTTGTTTTTTCCCGAACTTAGCTGAGGCCTCCCTGAGTAGTATATAATGCAAAATCGATTCCCTGATTTGGTCATGAGCCATTTCTCGGAAATGGTTAAAGTATTATTGTTATTCGGCTTTGAGAGTCCGTGATGTTTGACCCGAAGCACACCAGTAAGATTGGGAGGGGTTTACAGGTTTGCAGGAACCCTTTTAACCTCATCATACCCACTGCCAGTATAGTTGTATGTGTTGATATGACATTTTGACCTGTGGAGTTCTTGATCTAGATGGTTTGGTAGTTTGATCTGAGGATATTTGTGACTCATTCAAGGGTATATGGGCAGTTATCCAGAGGACTTATAGTTTGTGGTCACTTGACTCTTGCAGACAGCACCCAGACAGTTCCAGATTGATCATACTTGCCTTGCATTTGCATCTGCATCATATCATAGCATCCTTAACATACTAGTGTTTTCATTTTTCAGGTTACATTTGAACACCTTGTTCTGGTATTTGTTAATCTCTCATATCCAGATGGCAAGCATCATCACAGTTCTCAAAAAGAATAATGCACATTACACATTTCCACAACCAAATGTGAAGAAACTACACCAGCTGAAGGGACTGATGAATGATAAGATTCTAGGAGATTTCAGGGCTAGGTTTGGGTAGATTCTCAAGTACATGGACAAGCCAACAGAAGACCAAAGGGATATCATTCACACTCTACATCAGTTCTATGATGCTCCATTGCGCTGTTTTGTATTCCAAGATTATGTCCTAGCACCTACACTAGAAGAAATTGCTAGTTTGCTGCATGTTTCCCTTAGTGGAAGACAACCTTACTACAACTCAGGGAAAGTACTCCAGGCAGAGGATATTTCTCAAAGGTGTCACTTTCCTTTAAGAAAAGTAGAGAAGATCTTGAGGAGTAGCAAAGGGAAGGGGTTGTCTTGCAATATGCTGATTCAGGAAGCTTTGGTATATGCTCAAGATGATCAATGGGCACAGTTCAGTGTACTTTTGACTTTGATGGTTTATGGAATCAGTCTCTTCCCAAGTGACCAAGGAATGGTAAGTTTGGAGGTTGTTTCCATTTTCTTCAGAAGGAATCCCACACCTACTTTGTTAGGGGACTTTTATTATGGGGTTCACTAAAGGAATGAGAAGAAGGGAGGTCATGTAAGCTATTGTGTGCCTCTGTTTGCTGACTGGTTTGCCAGGCAGTTGCCTAAAGTGGGACCCTTTAAGGATTTGAGGGGAGAATGGAAATGGTCCCGAAGATTGATGGAATTGACCGCAAGTGATATAAGCTGGGGGTATGATAGGGATGTGTTAGGAAAGGACATGATTGTAAAGTGTACCTGGTTTGCTAATGTCCCTTTGATTGGTAGGAAGGAAATGATTAATTATAATCTAGTTCTGGCAAGAAGGCAGTTTGGATATCCTCTGAGAGAGTCCCCTTCTGATGAGGATGTGAGAGAATCCTTGTATCTTCCTATTGAAGGGAATGTTGACATAGCCATCCAGGTATTCCAAGCTTGGGATATCAGGACTCAAAAAGGGAAAAAAGAGGTTGGGAGGGTAGACCCCAATATGTATGAGCCTTTTGTATCATGGTTAAAGAAGCGTGTCAAGATTACTTTATTGCCTTTTTCTTTGGAGCTTCCCCTCTATCCAAAGGAAGTAATTTCACATATCCCTGTAGCACTAAGCACTGTTCCTTTAGAAGATTACCAAAGGCTTGAGGCTCAGCTGAAAGAGTTGATGTTGGAACATACAGAAATGGTTAGATTGCATCATCAGTTAGCACTCTCCAAGTTGATTATAGAAGAAAAACTTCACAAGGTACAGGTAGAACAAGAGGCTAAGGACAAGGAGTTAGCAGAAAGAGAGGTTTACTTCCAAAGAAGAGGGTTGATGGACATCAAGAGAGAGGAATTATTCAAGAAAAATAAAAAGGCTCTCAGGGATGCTAGGCAATCTCTTACTTGGGTGTATGGACAAAGAGAGCAAGATCAAGCAGAGTATAAGAAGAAAGAAGAGATGTTCAAGCTGCAGATTGATTCTCAAGGAGAAGAGTTAGAGCAGGCTTACAGGAGGCAACAAGAGGTGTCTCAGCAGCTGCACGAGGCTCTTGAAGAGGTAGCAGATCTTAGAAGAAGAGCAGATGCGAAGAGAACTCGAGATGAGATGGGGGAAGAGCCAGAGTCTTCTTTTAGCTTGGAGTTCTAGTTGTTTTTTGTACTTCTGATCACCTACAAAATTGTTGTAGGGGTCTATTTTGAATACTGTTTTGTGCTATGTAAAACTTTAAACCCTACGGGGATGTTGTTTGTGCCTTGGGGCCTTTATCTTATTACATATTTCTTTTGTCAAAATTCCTCGAGCTGTATGTTTCCTTTTCATAGCTTGGTTGTGGAAATGGTGTGGAAAATAGAGAAAGAGAGGATCATAACAGGTTGATTCCCAAAGCCATCTGGATTCCTCATGAGATACCAGAACTAGGGGCAATAAGGGCTCTATAATGAAAACATGAAGATTGCATTGCATATAACGTGTTTGTTTGTTTTCCAGGTAGTTCATCATTTTTGTAACGTTTATATCAATTTCAGGCACTATAGCTCCTAGGAAGGTTCAGAGACAGCCAACAGTGCATAGATACCCTACAAAGGTGAACAGAGAGAGAGAGCAATGGATCCGATGCAAGCAGATCTGGCTGACCTAAGGACAAGAATGGACAACTTCATGACCCTCATGGCTGGGATGGGTCAAACTCAAGAGCACCTGCGTGAACTGGTAGAAAACAATCAAGTCGGGAATAATTGGATAGTAGAGGGAGGTAATCGCAACGGGGCTGGCGTCCGTAACATTGAAATCCCTGTGGTGCAACCAGGGGTCACTATTGTCAACGATGGAGTGAATAATCTGCAGATGGATGGGCAGGATGAATAATTCACTTTGTTGGACGAGGCAGAAGGCCAAGGAGTTGACATGAATAGAAGGTTCGAAGAAATGGCTGAGCAGATTCGTGCCATTCAATCTCAGAGTTCTCTGGGGTTTGACATCACTGATTTGGGCTTGGTTCCAAGGGTGAGAATTCCCTACAAGTTCAAGGTTCCTACTTTTGATAAGTATAACGGCACGGCTTGCCCGAAAACTCACCTCTAGTCTTTTGTGGGAAGGATTGTCGCGCATACAGACGATGAGAAGCTGTGGATGTATTACTTCCATGATAGTCTTGTGGGAGCTTCTTTGGAGTGGTACATGAAGTTGAGCAGGGTTAATATTCGAAGCTGGAAGGATTTAGCTCAGGCATTTGTGAAATAGTATCAGTATAATTTGGATATGGCTCCAAATCGTACCCAGTTGCAGACCATGTCTCAGAGTGCTAAAGAAGGGTTCAAAGAGTATGCCCAGAGGTGGAATCAACTTGCTGCTAGAGTGCAACCTCCCTTGTTGGAAAATGAAATAGCAGACATGTTCATGGGAACACTGCAGGGTGTGTTTATAGAGAGGCTGGCGTCGTGTTCAGCAACAAAGTTTAATGACATCATGATAGCCAGAAAGAGGGTTGAAACTCTTCTGAAGATGGGTAAAATACAAGACACTGGGGCAGGTAGCTCAAGTGGTGTTCGAAAAGCTTTTAATGGACCTCCAAGAAGAAGGGAAGGAGAAACTAATGCAGTGTACAGCCAAGGTCGGGGTCGTGGATACAGAGGACCCTATGAGCAAATTGCAGTTGCCACTATTCCATCAAGTCCTGTGCAACAAACCCAACAACAGCAACAATAACAACAGCCACAGCGCAATAACTATCAGCAAAGACCCTATCAACAGAGACAAGCTCGTCCAACTAACAGGGTGCTTGAGGCCATCCCAATGACATACACGACACTACTTCAAAGATTGTTAGATTTGAACTTGGTTCAGTTGAGGATATTAGCACCACCACCACCTGGAGAGCTTCCAGTGGGGTATGATGCTAATGCAAGATGCGCTTTTCATTCGGGAGCTCCTGGGCATTCAACGGAGAAGTGTAGGGCACTACAACATAAGGTCCAAGACTTGATTGAATCAAAAGCAATTAACTTCGCACCGCCTCCAAATGTTACATCCAACCCCATTCCAAATCATGGAGGGGCCAGAATAAATGTTGTTGATAGCGGTGAGAGGTTAAATTTGATCTTGAATGTGGATGAAGTGAAGACTACGTTGCTGGTCGTGAAAGATAGATTGCTGAAAGGGAAAGTATTCCCAGGGTGTGATTATGACTGTGAGGGGTGTTTGAATTCGGTTAATGGTTGTGGGGATTTAAATGTTGGGCTGCAGTGTTTGATTGACGATGGGTCGCTACAGTTTGATAGAGTTGACGATAGAAGCAATTGTGTGTCTACCATAACAATTTATTTTGATCCTGCTGAGGTTCCTGTCCGGAGAGAACTTGTGACTATCTATGTTCCAGAAGTGAGTCCTGTTACCATTACTGTTCCGGGACCAGTTCCTTATACTGATGACAAGGCCATTCCCTGGCACTATGGCTCGGACGTGTATGTAGATGGTCAGAAGATGGAGAATAAAACAGTGACAATTGACCTGACTGTGGTGAATGTCGGAGGAGTTGGTGGATTTACAAGGAGTGGGCGTCTCTTTTCCCCTCAGGCTCTTAGAGGTGATCCCGAAGCTGAGGTTGCTGCAAAAGCTAAGGGTAAGCAGATAACAACTGTGGATCTGATTAGATTTTGAAATAGTGAAGAAATGAGCAAGAACTGTGGATCTGTTTTTTTTAGATTCAAACTTATCCTCTTCGATTTGGCTTGTGTATGATAGATTAATGCTTTTTGATGCTGGATTTGAGTTCTATGTAGTTTAAGGATCATTTTGATAACTGAATCATGGAATTTGGTGACGTTTTGTTGTTCCGCAAGTTTTGGTTGGCCGAAGAAGATGATCGGCGCTTCACCGGCCGGTAGGGTTTATAATTAGGGTTTTAGCTTTCTAGTTTTAATCATGGCCGTTGGATCTGGATTAATCAGGTTAATTGCGTTTTATTATTTTAATTAATCAGGTTTATTATAACTTTAAAACGTGACCTTAGGATTTCATTTAATTAGGAAGATTAATTCATGGCCTTTGGATCTGAGGACTGTTAGGTCTTGCTGACTCATGCTTAGGACCTTTGATTGCATTGACTTTGTTTGTGAGCCTTTGGATATGCATACTTTAATATTTTTGGTTGACTGCGCTGACCTTAGGCTTGACTTGCTCTTGGCACCCCCTATGCTCATGGCCCATTTGATTTGAACTATGAGGACCTACTGACTGCACCCCTCATCATTTGTCTTTTATTTTATTTTTCATTTTATTTGCATTTTGATTTTAAATTTTTAAAAATAGTTAGATGTTCTAAAAAATTCCAAAATAATTCATGATAATCCCTTTTAGTTTTCTTTAATTTTTGATCTTTTTATTTTTCATTTAATTTTATTTTCCACGTAGGAATTAATTTCCTCTTTTATTAATTTCTTTTAATTCATTTTAAATACATGCTGACTTGTAGAATTTATATCTTGAGCATAAATTTGAATTTTTACTTGGTTCTTTTTGCATTTGATTCATATTAAAGTGTAGTTTATGGATGATTTTTCTTCTGATTTTTAGAAGCTTGTGTGAATATGTTTTATAGTTGACTTGTGTGTGAAGTTTCAAAACCCTAATGAGTGTTCTTGAGGTCCTTTGACCTAGTTTCCTATTGATTATGACTTTGGCTTTTTGACATGATGATATTACTTGATTAATGAATACTTGTGTTTATTTTCATAATTTTTGCATGAGTTTATGATTTGATTTGAATTTTCATATGAGATTGCCTTAATTTTGCTTCTTCTTGTTGGCATCCTTAGTTCTTAGGCTAGGAGGGCACTTGTGCCAACTCCTATAGGTTGTTTAGGGCCCCTTTGGTATGATGTTTGATCCTTGGTCCTGGTTTTGGGTGTGTGCTTTGAGATTTTTCTTTGTTGCTTACCTTTAAAGTGTCTCACAATTGTAATGCATGTTCACCTCACACCTTTGTTCATCCCTTCTCTTCAAAGCTTATGATGGAGTTTGTGTGCTTCTTCCCATGTTTGGTCTTGATTCTTAGGCACATTTTAACATGTTTAGGCTCCTGGTTTTTAAATGATGCCTATGTATTGATTTGATCAACATTTGTTATTCTTACACTTATGCACATGTTCACTTCACTTCTCATTCTTGTGATGATTATGTTTGAACTTATATGACCCTTTCCTTGGTCTTTTGTGTTGTTTGTGCCCTTGCTTGTGGTGATATGATTCTGTTCTTGAGGTACATGATGATTGTTAGGCTTGAATGATGTGTTTAATCTCATGTTTGCGTCATTCTTTCATAAGTAGTTCATGTGGACTTGAAATGCCCTACTTCTCCTTCTTCCTCTTTGGTTTTGTTTGAGGTATTTTAGTATGAAAGAAAGGTGAATCACTTCTGGTTGTGGTGTGTGGAGTTGATATTTTGCTTGTTTATGCCTCACATGCTCTTGTTTGATTTTGTCTTGTCATATGTGCTTAGTTCTAACCATTTCAGGGGCTCATGGTGAGTGAAGTGTGGATGTTATCCACATTTCAATTCTTTATCTCCTCTCTTACTTTGTTTTCTATTTTGTAATTGTTGATGTGCCTTGTGCCATCTTGTGCTTTCTTCTTACTTCTTCCTTTAGGATCAAATTATCTCCTTTAGAGGAGTAAAATGCTCTCTAAATCTTTCTTCCTTTCTTCTTCTTCTATTCCTTTTTCTCAGGATAGAATTCAAACCACATTAACCATATGACCACCTTTGCATGATAACTTTAGGATTAGACTTCCTTTTTAGTTTTACCTTTTGAGATCCTTTTGGTGGTCTCTCTTTCTCATCTTCAAACAAAAATCCATAAAAAACATCTAATAATGGTTGAGGTGACTTCTCCCATTTGTCACTCCCTCAAAGAAAAGCATAAAAAAAATTTCTTCACTTTAATCCATCAAAACACTTAATAATACAAACAAGGTAGTGAATTTAAATCCTAATCTTAGGAAACAAGTTTGAGGATCTTCTTCATTCTTGATGGACTTGTTACTCATTCTATCTTGGGATGTGGTAACAAGGACATGTCTTTAGGAAAAGCTTTACCTTCACTTCCTTGTGCCACACTCTAAAAACTCTTCTAAGAAAACACAAATAAACAATAAGCATCCTCCTTCGGGAATTCTCTTCTAATCTTATTCACTCTTTACGTACGAACTTGTTCCTACTTGTCACTTTGCAAGACGGTTACGCACTCGTCGTCCGAGCCTGCAACACCTGAGCATTGACATAGGCAGTTCAAGCCTTAAGACACAAGCAATCTTTCCACCCTAGTTAGGGGAACTACGGCGACACTGATCCTCATTGTCCAGATGAGGTACGTAGGCAGCGGGGTAGGGCCCGTTCGAGCACAATCTTTATTTTCCCTACATTTTTCCTTTTCATTTCTTTTTTCAATTCCCTTTTCTTTTCTTTTATCCAGTTCAGTTCCTTTTCTTTGCAGCAGCTTTCATTTCTTCACCCTTTGAAACAGATTTCTTTGTAAGCGCGGATCCCGTCGGGTATAGCGGACGATCTGGGGTTCTAATACCTTCCCAGGTCGTAACCGACTCCCGAACTCAGTCCCTTTGGTGCGCAGGACCTTTGTCCTTCCTTTTCTTTCTCCTGGTTTGTGCAGCATTACCATTCTCGTTCCTTCGGGATAAAAATACCTGGCTGGCGACTCTACCTCTTTCTGCGCCACTTTCGCGTTTGTACCATGATGGAAATCCAGGGAGCGACAGGCAGCTATAAAGTTTTCCATCATTAATTCAAGATTTGATTTCCTAGGGACAACAGGAGCGGTCTTTTGATATCTTGGGGGTGTAGCTGGTTCTTGACTAGGTGCATACAAAGCATTGTTGTTCTTATAAGAAAAGTTCGGATAATTCTTCCAACCTGGGTTGTATGTATTGGAGTAGGGATTTCCTTGGGCATAATTCGCTTGGTCTGTTGCGATTCAGGTTAATAGCTGACAACCAGGGGCAGCATGTCCTTAAACTCCACATAACTCGCAGTTAGGTGTTACCGCAGCCACGATGGTTGTTGGTGTTACGGCTAGGTTATCTATATTTTGAGCAAGAGCATCAAATTTAGCATTAACTTGATCCATACTACTTACTTCGTTCATACCTCCTTTCGTTGGTTTCTCTGTTGTACTTCTTTCGATCCCCCACTGATAATGGTTCTAAGCCATACTCTCGAGAAATTCACAAGCTTCGTTATACTCTTTGTTCATCAAAGCTCTGCCTGTGGCAACGTCTATCGTCATTCTTGTGTTATACAAGAGCCCATTGTAAAAGGTATGGATTAACATTCATTCCACTAAACTGTGATGAGGACAGATGTCATCATATCCTTGTATCATTCCCAAGCTTCGAAAAGAGATTCGTTTTCCTTTTGCTTAAATCTGTTGATTTGAGCTCTTAGAATAGCTGTTTTGCTAGGTGGAAAATATCTTGCTAAGAAGACTTTCTTCAGTTCATTCCAGGTGGTGACTAAATTCGATGGCAGAGATTGGAGCCTAGCTCTTGCTCTGTCTCGTAATGAAAAAGGAAAAAGACGTAGTCTGATTGCTTCTTGGGTAATTCCATTCGCTTTAATTGTGTCTGCATATTGCACGAATATCGACAGGTGCAAGTTCGGATCTTCGGTAAGATTTTCGGAAAATTGGTTTTGTTGCACAGCTGAAATTAGCGATGGTTTCAACTCGAAATCGTTTCGATTGATAGCAGGTGCGACAATGTTGTTATGAGGTTCAGCTTGTGAGGGAACAGTGTAATACGAGAGTGGATGAGTTTCATCTTCTTCGGCCATCTTAACTTCTCTAGATGTTCCTTCTCGGTTTTCAACTGATTCAGGTGGAAAGGCTAAAAGATCAGGAATATTGTACCTTCGTTGATACTCTACTATAAGGTGTCTTAAATGTAAAAAGCTCTCTAATTCAGCGATTAGAGGTTGCAAGTTTTCTCCTTGTGGGTGAGTACTTGGCATACAATCGGTGAAATGGAATTAGGAAAAATAAATTGGTTGCCTTAGACTATACTGCACACTTTTAAAGTGCACTAGTGACTAAATAAAAAATCTCTGGCAACGGCGCCAAAAATGTGATGTACGATCGACCTAACATCTAACGGTATCTTAACTGCAAGTGCACAGCCTACCGCGTAGTAATAAAAAGATGTCGAACCCACATGGATTATGTTATCACTCTAGTGCTATAAATGTTGCTATGTTAGCTAAGGCGAATATTGTCACGAATTTGGTTTCTAAAGGTAAACTAAAGGGAAAGTTACTAGAATTAATATTATATGAATAAGGCGTTCAAATGTAACTTAGTAGACCTATGCAGATTAAACCAAGACTAAGCGTAGAGAAATACTTCACTTTATTGCTTCTGTAGAAATTATCAGTTTAAAAACCCTCAACTCACACTCTCGTGGTCTTGTATTAGATTATATTCCTAAAGCCTTATGCCTGCTCTCGCTAGCCCATAAGTTTTTAGAAAATACTCTTTGGAAACTTAATAAAATCTAATTCAGTTTAAAGCGCTCTCACTTTAGCTATCTGGTTAAAACCTCACACTCTCGTGGTCTCGATCCTAACCTTTTCTACTCTTTGTACTCTCGTAATAAAGAGCTTGATTTTAATCATAAAAAGTCTCAGCCAGAAATTAAGTTGATTAGAACTTTTAGTTTAGCATTAATTTAATCCGTTCGGTTACCATTATTACATATCGACACTATTAGATTAGCTAGACATATTAATTAAAACGGAAAAGCAATAGTAATTAATTAAATAGAATGCACACATAATTAATAAATAATAAGTAAATAATAAAAGTATAATGCAATATATTAAAACCTGATACAAAAGAACTTTTCCTCGTAGATCCCTCTTCCACAAATGGCGGCAAGCTTGGAACTTCTCGGAAATTAAATACGAGTTCTGAGGCTAGAAAATGATAATCCTAATCTAATGTAATAGCTTCATAATGTTGGAAACTATTACTTACAGGTAGTTGAATTGAAAAGAAAGTAAATCAATTGAAAACAAAAGAATGGAAATAACGAAAAGAAAAAATAAATTTGGCAGAGCTTCGGTAAAGATTGGTGCAACCAAATTCTCTCCCTTTTTTCCTTCTATTGATGCTTCTATTTATAGGCAAGGAAGAATATGGTAGTTGGAGAATTAACAGGTCCAATAAAAGCCCACTGACTGAGGGAAAATAGGAGCACTAATTTGCTGAGTGTAATTGGTGTTGAGAAGAATCAGGATGGTGGACGAAAATCTCTCTGTTTCATTTCATAGTAGTTATGGGTTGTAACACTAAGTAAAACTGGGCGTAACCCTTCTATGATGAGCTTTATATGCCTCTTTCCCCGCGTGACGGTCGTAAGGGTGGTGTGACGGGTCACACGCCCAAATATGCATGATGATCATAAGGGTTGCGTGACGACCGCCATTGCAACAAAATATGCAGAATTCTCTTCTGTGTTTTTTTCTTTTATTTCTCTCATGTCTACTTGCTTCATATCTTCACTTTGCACATATTTTACTTGACAAATATTATACTTGTAACAAATGCGAAAAACTCAGAAAAGTCGGGAGTTAATTATATCAAAATGCATTGAAAACGGACTAGAAATGTGCTAAATAATTGATACGATTTTTTCGTTATCACATATAAACTATACAAAACAAACAACGCTTTTTAAAAGTAATTTACATAAAAAAATTCGTATACCTTATATAGCACTTTACACTAAAAGCGTTGTCTAAGGTGGGGTTTAGACAACACTTTCACAAAAAGCGCTGGCTAAAGTGGGGTTTAGACAGCACTTTTAGTGTAAAGCATTGTCTAAGGTATACCAAAAAAAGCAAAAGCGTTGTCTAAGGTATACTAAAAAAAGGAAAAAAGCGTTGTCTAATGGTAGTCTGAAAAAAAAAAGCGCCGTCTAAAGCACCATTTAGACATCGCTTTTACAATAAAAGCGCTGTCTAAAATATAAGCAAAAGCGTTGTCTAAAGAGGTGCTTTAACATCGCTTTTTCAGTCAAAGCACCCCTTTAGATAGCGCTTTTGACATTAACCAAAGCGCTGTCTAATCTTTTAGCAACGCTAATTTAGACAACTATTTTAAGCGCGGTGTAATTACAAAAAAAGTGTTGTCTAAAGGCTTTTATGGCATAATGCTACTTGACCTAAAGTATAAAAATAGTTCACATGTTAAGAGCAATATGCAGTCTCTGATCTCCACTTTCATTATACTCATCTTGAATCTTGAACTGACTTAAGCGTTGGATTACTGGCCATGTAGGTCTATCCAGCGCCACTGTAAAGGAGATCAGAGTCACTGTTCAAGATCACCAGTTATCTAACTATCTCTATTTCTTGTTCCTAAATAGAGCTAGAGCATCCATTTTTGGTTCCTGAACGGAACAATGTTGTTGTCTATCGAAAATGACCTCTAATTATCACTAATTTTCATCTTCTGTCCAATCTTGATTTTAAATTAGATCTTTAACTTCAACTGGAGACTCAAAGACACTAACTCTGGTATGTATGACTAGAATCTTCAATACAATTCATGAATAAACTATTTACCAGGAATTACTGATTGACAAATTCCACGATATCCCATCATCTAACACATATCCTTCATCAGGTCACTTTATACTTATAACTGATGCAAACATTTGGCGAAGAAAAGAGATATCCGAATTATGATTTATAGATCATGCTAAGATTAATGGAATTCCAAATGTTAATCTACATCTGATTCTTGCGGTCAATATAGCCGATCACAACCTAACCAAATTCCTCATAGACGAAGGAAGTTCATGTAACACCATTTACTCAAACATGATGAAATTAATAGATATCTAGAAAGCAGATCCAAGACTGTATGGAAGAGGAAATCTACTAGCATTCAACCATTTTATCACTCGTTCTTAAGGAGTTATGGATCTGGAAGTAATTGTTGGGGAAATAGTCCGAAACAAAAAAATGATCCATAATTTTCTAATAATATCGTGCCAGAAGTATACTACATTAATAACTGTTGACAACAGGCACTTCTTCAACGTTTGACATGTACTCTAATATGTGTGTTCCAATCCGTTGGCACTTTTAAACGTGTCATGGTCTCCAAAGATAAAAACTGCTGAAAAACCAAACATCATGCTTTTAACTGTGTTGATAATTGCTTTGAACCTCTCAACAGACTCTAGATAGAGTCTTTGATTAATTCCAAAATTGCGATCTAAACGCAGCGGAAAACAAAATTTTCCTTTAGTGATCCTTACGAATGAGCATGGTCAGTGATAGAATCGTTACCTCTTTGTGGCGATTCAGATCTTTGATGCAGCGATCACAAGCGTTGATGAAGTGCAACGCCTCTACTCAGTCCACACGAACAGCTTCCGATCACAGTGCTAGCTGCTTACGAACGGAATTATTTGAGTGAGAAAAGAGAATCAAAAACGAAATTGCATCAAGTGAAAGCTTCATCACAAGGGTTCCTTTTATAGACTCTCTTGTGGGCTGCGGGATAAAAGCCCAATTCACATGATCCATAATATTATATATTATTATAATAACTATTATTATAATAAATATATTTATTTTATTATTATTTTATAACCATTATAAAATAACAATAATTATTATTATTATATTATCCGAATTTCTATTTTCACTTAAGTGCACCGTACCTTACGGTGTTCCTTTGATTTCTCTATCTCTCATCAAACTGTCCTTATGTGTGTGACCCTGTAGGATTTCGTAACGTTGGTAATTATATTAAATTATATATTTAACATAATAAACAGTGAGCGGTATCTAGCAACACATCACTGCTACCCAAGTCACGAAAATGTCATGTGATCTGACAAAACCTTTTTCGTGATAATATATGTTTGTACAATTACCCTTTTGCCTCTATGTCTATATTGAACACAAGGCATACACTGTGTCATCCTTGTCCAGTTCAATATTGGGCCCTTAGACATTTCTCCTGTTATGCAGGATTGGCAAATTCCATCTAGGACACTCATGTCCCTCAGCATGCTTCGTGGAGTGCCCATCAACTGTCTTTATGATCATCCAGTTACGGATAATGTTTGATCAGCAATAAAGCACTCGACTCTACATCTAGGGTCCATAGTGGTTTCAGGTCGAAGGGTGGTAATACACCATTATCACCATGAGAATAACTTATGACACTTTGCATAACATACTATGTAGTATTCTCATAGCGGGTCAATCCGGTATAAATATTACTCCTAATATTTATACCTATGTCAAGACTTGATAACTCTTTATCCATGATCCATGAGATGTGATCATCAGTCTATCTTCATAATAGTCTCAATGCTTTAAAGTTATCCCACTTTGCAATAAAGCTTGACTACGGATATTTTAAGAATAATGTCTTTATGTTTAATGGGATCTCATGATTAAGTCACACTTAACATTTCATTAAACAGACTAACTATTCTAGGGACTTTATTATTCTGAAAGACAAACATAATAAAGAAATGCCTTTTATTATTAAACGAATAATCCGATACAAGTACCAAAAAGTATTGGCCTCTAGGGCTTACACCAACAATCTCCCACTAGCACTAGAGCCAATTAGGCATACCCTTAATACCCATAGATCTAGTATGACCATCATGCTTCTGTTGTGCAAGAGGCTTTGTTAATGGGTCAGCGATATTGTCAAGTGTAGGTACTCTGCATATCTTCACATCTCCCCGATCGATTATCTCTCGAATGAGGTGATAACGCCTAAGTATGTGTTTGGATCGTTGGTGAGATATAGGCTCCTTAGCTTGTGCGATAGCACCATTGTTATCACAATATAAACCAATGGGATCCACAATGCTAGGGACTATGCCAAGTTCACTAATGAACTTCTTGATCCAAACAGCTTCCTTTGCTGCATTTGAGGCAGCAATATACTCGGCCTCAGTTGTAGAATCAGCAACTGTTTCTTGCTTTGAACTTTTCCAGCTCACAGCGCCATCATTGAGACAGAACACATAACCAGATTGTGATCTAAAATCATCCTTATCTGTCTGGAAGCTAGCATCAGTGTAACCAATTACATCAAGCTCTTCCTGACCTCCATATATCAAGAATGAATCCTTAGTCCTTCTCAAGTACTTAAGGATATTCTTGACAGCTACCCAGTGAGCATCACCGGGATCAGATTGGTACCTACTCGTTGCACTTAATGCATACGAGACATCTGGTCGAGTACATAACATGGCATACATGATAGATCTTATTGCAGATGCATATGGAATCTTATTCATGCGATCCCTTTCTTCCTTAGTTGAAGGGGATTGTGTTTTTGATAAACACAGACCATGTTGCATAGGTATGAATCCTTTCTTGGAATCATGCATATTAAAGCGTCTCAACACTTTATCTATGTATGTACTCTGACTTAGGCCAAGCATTTTTTGTGATCTATCTCTATAGATCCTAATTCCTAATATATAGGCTGCTTCACCTAGGTCTTTCATAGAAAAACAATTCCCTAACCAAGTCTTCACTTGTTGCAAGGTAGGGACATCGTTTCCAATGAGTAATATGTCATCTACATATAATACCAGAAACACGATCATGCTCCCACTAACCTTCTTGTAGACACAAGGTTCATCTTCATTTTTGATGAATCCATATTGTTTTACGGTTTCATCAAAACGAAGATTCCAGCTTCTGGAAGCTTACTTCAATCCATAGATTGATCGCTGTAACTTGCATATCTTTTGGGCATCTTGTGGTATGTCAAATCCTTCAGGTTGTGTCATGTACAAATCCTCAAGAAGATTCCCATTAAGGAAAGCAGTTTTGACATCCATCTGCCATATTTCATAATCATGATATGCAGCGATGGCAAGTAAAATCCGAACAGATTTAAGCATTGCAACTGGTGAAAAGGTTTCATCATAGTCAACCCCATGAATTTGTTTATAGCCTTTTGCAACCAGTCTTGCTTTATAGGTATGTACCTTACCATCCATGTCAGTCTTCTTCTTGAAGACCCACTTGCATCCTATAGGGTTAACTCCTATAGGAGGTTCTACCAAGGTCCAAACCTGGTTTGTGTACATGGAATCCATTTCAGATTTCATGGCTTCTAGCCACTTCTCAGACTCAGGACCAGTTATGGCCTCTTTGTAGGTCACAGGCTCATCTTGATCCATGAGTAATACATCACCCTGATCACTTATGAGATATCCATATCTCTCAGGTTGGTGACGTATCCTGCTTGACCTACGCTGGTCTTGTTCTACTTGAGCAGGTTGCTCTTCCACAACTACTTGTGTTTCCTGCTCTAGTTCCTCCATAGGTGTTTCAATGTTTTGTGATTCTTGAATTTCTTCAAGCTCTATTTTCCTCCCACTGTTTCCTTTGGAAATAAAATCCCTTTCCAGAAAGACTCCAGTTCGAGCGACAAACACTTTGCCCTCAGAAGGATTGTAGAAGTAATATCCTCTTGTTTCTTTAGGATACCCCACAAATAAGCATTTGTCAGATTTGGGCTCAAGCTTGGTTGAAATTTGTCGTTTGACGTAAACTTCGCAACCCCAAATCTTCATGTAAGACATATGTGGTTTCTTACCACTCCATATCTCATATGGTGTCTTATCAATCTTTTTGGATGGAACATGGTTAAGTGTGTAAGCTGCTGTTAATAATGCATGTCCCCAAAAGGAGTTTGGAAGATCAGCGTGACTCATCATGGATCGGACCATGTCTAACAAGGTTCGATTTCTTCTCTCAGATACACCATTCCATTGTGGTGTTCCAGGAGGAGTAAGTTGGGATAGAATCCCATACTCTTTTAGATGGTCATCAAATTCTAGGCTTAAATATTCACCGCCTCGATCTGATCGAAGAACTTTAATATTCTTACCTAGTTGGTTTTGTACTTCATTCTTGAATTCCTTGAACTTTTCAAAGGACTCAGATTTGTGTTTCATTAAATACACATATCCGTATCTACTGAAGTCATCAGTAAAAGTGATGAAGTACTGAAAACCTCCTCTGGCTGGTATGTTCAGTGGTCCACATACATCAGTATGTATGAGTGCCAAAAGATCATTAGCCCTTTCACCTTTTCCTGTGAATGGGGACTTTGTCATCTTTCCAATTAAACAAGATCTGCATGTCTCATATGATTCATAATCAAAAGAGTCCAAGAGTCCATCTTTATGGAGTTTGGAAATGCGTTTCTCATTTATGTGGCCTAATCGACAGTGCCAAAGGTAAGTTGGATTCAACTCATTAGGTTTCAACCTTTTAGTATTAATGTTATAAATTGGCATTTCAAGATCAAGGACATATAGTCCATTATTCATTTTTGCAGTAGCATAGAATATATCATTCAAATAAATGGAGCAACAATTGTTCTTTATTATGAATGAAAAACCAAACTTGTCCAAACAAGAAACGGAAATAATATTCCTGCTAATTGCAGGTACATAATAACAGTTCTCTAACTGAATTATTAAACCACTAGGTAAAGTTAAAACATAAGTTCCTACAGCTAAAGCAGCAACCTTTGCTCCATTGCCAACTCGTAGGTCAACTTCACCTTTTGCCAAATCTCTACTCCTTTTTAGCCCCTGCACATTAGTACAAATGTGAGAACCGCATCCAGTATCTAATACCCATGATGCAGAAGTAGATAAATTAATTTCAATAACAAAAATACCTGAATTTGAAGTCTCTACTCCATTATTCTTATCTTCCAGGTACTTTGGGCAATTTCTCTTCCAATGTCCGGTCTTACCGCAATGGAAGCAAGTGCCCTCCTTTGCTATTCCTCCACTAGGCTTCAAAACAGGAGGAGTGGGTTTGGGTTTGGCAACTTCCTTGCCTTTCCCTCTACTACCCTGTTTGATGGGCCTCTTGTTCTGTTTCTTTCCATTACTGACCATCAGAATGGATTTCCCTTTTGTCTTCATGTTCTGCTCAGCAGTTCTCAACATGCCTAGCAGTTCTGGAAGACTTTTGTCCAAGTCATTCATATTGAAATTCAGGACAAACTGACTGAAGCTCTCTGGCAACGATTGCAAGATCAGATCAATCGCAAGTTCTTTTCCAAGGGGAAACCCTAATCTGTCAAGGTTCTCCACATACCCAATCATCTTGAGTACATGGGGACTTACAGGGGCTCCCTCAGCTAACTTGTTGTTAAAAAGGGACTTTGAAACCTGAAACCTCTCATTTCTTGCTTGCTCTTGATAAAGCATTTTCAGATGTCCGATCATATCAAACGCAGACATGTTCTCGTGTTACTTTTGCAACTCAGAGTTCATGGTAGCAAGCATGAGGCAAGCGGTTTCATTGGCATCATCGAAATGCTTCTTATAAGCATCTCTTTCTGCCTTTGGTGCAGAACTAGGAGGTTCCTCCTCAGGAACTGGTGTCTCCAAGACATACAGCTTCTTATCGTGCTTGAGGACAATCCTCATATTACGGTGCCAATCCAGGAAATTTGTCCCAGACAATTTTTCCTTATCTAGGATGGATCGCAAAATATTGTTCAATGTGTTTGTTGTCATGGTAATCTACAAGAGAAATATGAAAATATAAGTATCATTAAAAACAACATATTTAATTAGGCCTTTAATCAAATATGCTCCCACTATTTTATTCAAAACAAATGACCCTCATCATTTGATTCGGAAAATCCCGTTGGAAGACTTTCTAGTGGGTCGAGATCCATGTTTCACTTTGTTTTAAGTCAGCGTTAGGCTGATTACACAAAACTAAGTTATTTAGGTAGGAACTCCTTCCAATTGTATCTCATACAACTCTCGAATATTTTCAATTGGGTGAATAACTCCTTATTCTGATCCATCACATGAATCATTCCCAATTCTTGCTTCTAAACATGTATAATCTTATTATAATTTGTTTAGTTAAGTTTGACCCATTGTTGTAGCAATTGGATATTACAATTATCCCATCACACCTTACTAATATAGAACATGCACCTCGCGTAGGCGAAACCTACAATGCTCGATACTAGTCTTGATGAGTGCTAAAAATTGGAAAGCATAAACTTAATATTTAATTTTGAGGGAATTTGTTATTAGTTTGATCTCACCGGCTTAACATGCAAAACGTCTCTCACATGCATCAACATACAATTACATGCATCAACATACATATAAAAAGATACAATTATGGCCCCTAACGCAATTGTTCTCTCAAGCCAATGAGAGAACCTAAGCTAACCTAATAACGATCTAAGCTTCTCCAAGCATGATCTCCAAGGTTATCCTCCTTTAATATTGAATACTTCCTTTTTCTTCATAACATAATATTACATTACATATAAGAAAACTCGTGTTACATACGAGGGAGTGAGATGAGAAAAGAAGTTACATAAAGAGATTGAGAGAGAGGCACGACACGCAGGCCGTATTTAAAAATCCCAAAACAATAATAAAGGATAAACTAAGGCCATAACTGATCACCACAAATAAATAATAATAAACACACTTTTATTATTAGTTTAAAATTCCGATAATTAAATAAACTAAATTAAATTTCGGCTGATTGATCACACTTTGCAGACTTAGCCGGGGGTTCCGCTGCGGGGTTGTTAGGGGCAGCGCCCCGACGAAAAATTTTATGAACACTTCATTGTATTTCACGTCGTTTCCTGCACAACTTTTGTGCATTTACAACCCCAACCGGAAAAGTCTGCGGCAATACAACACTTGTACTGCCATTAATCCTAATGCAACAGTTTCATGCCGTCAAACACAACTCGATTGATAACTCAATATGATAGATCAACATGTCATTGCTTCACCATACTAACGTCGGATTCCGAAGCGAATGAAAATGATGATCTTTCAAAAGAATTACAATCCTTATGTGATTGAATGGATGAAATCAAAACAGTATATCCCATATACCATCTTTGCATCAGAATTTCCTATATCTTATATAAAAGTGATCGATCTAATTGTGTAACCTATGGATGATCAATGTATCGCACAACTTCACCATACTAATGTCGGTTTCTGAAGCATAATCAACATCAATCATCCAAATCGTACACAACAGATGCCAAATTTAATTAATCGTTTATTGTTAAATTCATTCTGTGTTTTAATCGAATCAAATACAGAAAAGACGGAAATTTAACAGCTATCAGATCCATGGTTTCGTAAGTGGCTCTGATACCACTGAAGGAAAATTGCGATCTAAACGCAGCGGAAAACATAATTTTCCTTTAGTGATCCTTACGAATGAGCATGGTCAGTGATAGAATCGTTACCTCTTTGTGGCGATTCAGATCTTTGATGCAGCGATCACAAGCGTTGATGAAGTGCAACGCCTCTACTCAGTCCACACGAACAGCTTCCGATCACAGTGCTAGCTGCTTACGAACGGAATTATTTGAGTGAGAAAAGAGAATCAAAAACGAAATTGCATCAAGTGAAAGCTTCATCACAAGGGTTCCTTTTATAGACTCTCTTGTGGGCTGCGGGATAAAAGCCCAATTCACATGATCCATAATATTATATATTATTATAATAACTATTATTATAATAAATATATTTATTTTATTATTATTTTATAACCATTATAAAATAACAATAATTATTATTATTATATTATCCGAATTTCTATTTTCACTTAAGTGCACCGTACCTTACGGTGTTCCTTTGATTTCTCTATCTCTCATCAAACTGTCCTTATGTGTGTGACCCTGTAGGATTTCGTAACGTTGGTAATTATATTAAATTATATATTTAACATAATAAACAGTGAGCGGTATCTAGCAACACATCACTGCTACCCAAGTCACGAAAATGTCATGTGATCTGACAAAACCTTTTTCGTGATAATATATGTTTGTACAATTACCCTTTTGCCTCTATGTCTATATTGAACACAAGGCATACACTGTGTCATCCTTGTCCAGTTCAATATTGGGCCCTTAGACATTTCTCCTGTTATGCAGGATTGGCAAATTCCATCTAGGACACTCATGTCCCTCAGCATGCTTCGTGGAGTGCCCATCAACTGTCTTTATGATCATCCAGTTACGGATAATGTTTGATCAGCAATAAAGCACTCGACTCTACATCTAGGGTCCATAGTGGTTTCAGGTCGAAGGGTGGTAATACACCATTATCACCATGAGAATAACTTATGACACTTTGCATAACATACTATGTAGTATTCTCATAGCGGGTCAATCCGGTATAAATATTACTCCTAATATTTATACCTATGTCAAGACTTGATAACTCTTTATCCATGATCCATGAGATGTGATCATCAGTCTATCTTCATAATAGTCTCAATGCTTTAAAGTTATCCCACTTTGCAATAAAGCTTGACTACGGATATTTTAAGAATAATGTCTTTATGTTTAATGGGATCTCATGATTAAGTCACACTTAACATTTCATTAAACAGACTAACTATTCTAGGGACTTTATTATTCTGAAAGACAAACATAATAAAGAAATGCCTTTTATTATTAAACGAATAATCCGATACAAGTACCAAAAAGTATTGGCCTCTAGGGCTTACACCAACAATCTCCCACTAGCACTAGAGCCAATTAGGCATACCCTTAATACCCATAGATCTAGTATGACCATCATGCTTCTGTTGCGCAAGAGGCTTTGTTAATGGGTCAGCGATATTGTCAAGTGTAGGTACTCTGCATATCTTCACATCTCCCCGATCGATTATCTCTCGAATGAGGTGATAACGCCTAAGTATGTGTTTGGATCGTTGGTGAGATATAGGCTCCTTAGCTTGTGCGATAGCACCATTGTTATCACAATATAAACCAATGGGATCCACAATGCTAGGGACTATGCCAAGTTCACTAATGAACTTCTTGATCCAAACAGCTTCCTTTGCTGCATTTGAGGCAGCAATATACTCGGCCTCAGTTGTAGAATCAGCAACTGTTTCTTGCTTTGAACTTTTCCAGCTCACAGCGCCATCATTGAGACAGAACACATAACCAGATTGTGATCTAAAATCATCCTTATCTGTCTGGAAGCTAGCATCAGTGTAACCAATTACATCAAGCTCTTCCTGACCTCCATATATCAAGAATGAATCCTTAGTCCTTCTCAAGTACTTAAGGATATTCTTGACAGCTACCCAGTGAGCATCACCGGGATCAGATTGGTACCTACTCGTTGCACTTAATGCATACGAGACATTTGGTCGAGTACATAACATGGCATACATGATAGATCTTATTGCAGATGCATATGGAATCTTATTCATGCGATCCCTTTCTTCCTTAGTTGAAGGGGATTGTGTTTTTGATAAACACAGACCATGTTGCATAGGTATGAATCCTTTCTTGGAATCATGCATATTAAAGCGTCTCAACACTTTATCTATGTATGTACTCTGACTTAGGCCAAGCATTTTTTGTGATCTATCTCTATAGATCCTAATTCCTAATATATAGGCTGCTTCACCTAGGTCTTTCATAGAAAAACAATTCCCTAACCAAGTCTTCACTTGTTGCAAGGTAGGGACATCGTTTCCAATGAGTAATATGTCATCTACATATAATACCAGAAACACGATCATGCTCCCACTAACCTTCTTGTAGACACAAGGTTCATCTTCATTTTTGATGAATCCATATTGTTTTACGGTTTCATCAAAACGAAGATTCCAGCTTCTGGAAGCTTGCTTCAATCCAACATTTTAAACGTGTCATGGTCTCCAAAGATAAAAACTGCTGAAAAACCAAACATCATGCTTTTAACTGTGTTGATAATTGCTTTGAACCTCTCAACAGACTCTAGATAGAGTCTTTGATTAACTCCAAAAGTTCTAAGACATCTTCATATCAAATAGGTTTTAAACTTGATAATATCTTAAGTCCCTAAAATGTGTCGATTTTGACACTGGTCGAAGATCTTATTGGTGAAACCCTTTTCGAGATTCTGAATATGTTTCAAAGAAATATTGATCCTAATATTATGGATTTGTTCCTAAGACTCCTCCAAACTAGCCTTTTCCTTGACCCATCTGACAAATTAGTCAAACAATTAATTGGTATACCCAGTATGTCGAAGCTTTTGGTTGAAGCTCTTGACACTTAGCATTTTCAACGTAGTTATTACCAATTTTGTTAACTTGCTTCAGCTAAAATTTCCAGGCTAAAATATGCCCCCACCCCTAAAATGTCACTTTCGATCATATCAAGTAGAAGAAAGGTGGCGTTTTTAGTAACAACATGACACTATTCAGAATGTCATGTACATGTTACATTAATTAGATATTTTTAGTCATCGTGACTATTTTTCACCAAACAGTCACGACACAGACGTGCATGTAGATTGCCAATATTACTCTGATTTCCCAGGATAATTATGGGCCACATAATTAAATGATATTGAAATCAATCATTCAATTTAATTTTCCCCAATAATTAAATGCCACAAGTCTATATTACAATTAACACTTGTCAAAAATTATATAGAGGGAAATTGAAAGTTTTTCCACCTTGTGGCTATTTATATGCTTCTTCAACATCTCTTTTTCTTCTCCACAGTTTTCTTCTCCAAAACCCTAGAAATTACCTTGAGATTTATGTAACTTACACTCTCGTCTCTAAAAAAAATCCTTTTCTACAACATCTAAAGAATTAATAATGGCTTTTCATCTTATTATAAAGCATGCCCCATGTGTTCCTTCAGCTACTAACATCCTAGACTCTATTATCAAAGACAATCACACATATGTCCCAGAGCTTCCTATAGAAGAGGAAAAAAGAACTACCTAGTATCCTTACATATTAATTCCCTATTCTATTACAGGTATGACTCATGGGTCTTTTACCTAGGCATATTAAGAAACCCCATATTTTGGAACATTTATTCTAAAGTTATCCTCATGCGAACCCTTAGTGTTTATAGATGGACCATTTGATCTGATCTTCATGAAAAACAGTGTAGTTCAGTCATCTCCCTCGAACAATAATCATTCATACATTAAGTGGATGGATAGAGTTAAGGAAAAGTAGGAAAAATGTAGAAATATTAGGGTATCTTCAGTCGGGTCCAACTTTCAAGAGTTGGCCCAAAATATAATCCTCATATGTTGGTTGCTTTGATCTTCTCTTGGGAATCTTCAACCAACAAATTTCACTTTCCATTTGGAATCATAACTCCAATGATTTTTGAACTAGCAACTATTTATTGTCTTCGACCAACTAGAGAAACCTTTTACCCCACTTGTATTAACAAAACCAAACCCACTTTCACTTTTTCTCACCCCAGCTATAACATGTATATTCAAGACCATTATGTTTCGACTTAAAATATGAGCGCTCATGAGCATATAGCTTTCCTCACCTATTGGCTATTCCACTATGTTTTCTACTCTATCTCCCTATAGGTGGCCAATAAATTTATACCTCTAGCTACCCAACTTTAATAGAGAAGGGACGTTTGTAACACCCCATTTTAATTTATTAAATCGTCGTGGTTATTTTATCGGTCTGGCCTCGTTAAGGGTGTATTTGATTGAGCGCTTAGGCGTAATGTCCTTAGTGGAGTCGGTAAAAAGAGATGTCGGGATAGTAATAATCTAATGTTGGAGTATGTTTGGGCATAGTTAATAAAGATAGTAGGGTGAATATTATTATTATTAATATGACTAAGATTATTAATATTATTATTTTTATTGATAATATAATTGGTGTATTATTAATATTATAATAATTATTATTAAGAGTATGGTTACCATTATTTTTACTATTATTAACATTATTATTATTATCATTGGGAATAATATAATTATTATTAACTAAAATCAGAATTTAATTAGTAATTGGGTTAGTGTGAGAAAAATCAGGAATAGTAAGTCCCTTAATGCTGAATTAATGAGGGTTTAGAGATAATAATATTTTTCACGTAAGAGAAAGTTAGAGTAAGAACAATGATGGAAAGAACAAGACTGCTAGGACATTCTTCTCCATGGATTTTCGCAAGATTTTGGAGTGCAATTCGAGGTAATGGAGAGAATAGGTTTAATAACTGGTGATTCTGACATGAGAGGGTATTAAGGGTTGCATCCCATCTTAGATTTTTGTATCATATTTGAATCTGAATGTGTGTTGATTGTGCATGTATATTTGCTCTGAATTATTGATGTTGGTGTTGGTACAAATCTGGAATTTGTAAGATTATGATGTTTGAACTATGTGGTGTTGTTGTTGCGAAACTATGTTTGCAGATCTGATTTTGGTTGCAGGACAAGAGTGACAAATTTATATCTAAGACCCATAATTAGATTAGTAATGATAGGTACAAGAATAAGATAAAATATAGGTTCTAAAATTGATGTAGAAACGAGTTTAGGACTGAATTGGAGTGAAAGACAGAGGATCTCGTAGCAAAACTTGGATTGTGTGGGAAAGTTATTTTTGCACCGTTTCTGACCATACGCGTAACAAGGAGGTTGTACGCGTAACAGGAAAGGCATTACGCGTAATGATAAAGGTATTACGCGTAATGGAAGGCCAAAAGGAGGATTTGACACGACCCTCTGGTGAAATGCGTAAGGTACACATATGAGAGCTATGCATTATTCGTAATGGATGGCATTACACGTATTGGTATGTGGGTAGCTGAATATTACGCGTAGTGTACGTAAGGGATAAGGGTGTGAGCAGGCATTACGTGTAAGGCCTAGGGCAATACGCGTAAGGCTAACAACAATGCATACTTTCCCATTCCTGTGGTTTCTTCCTGATTTCGCGTCTGATATAATTTCTTGTGGTTTGTGAGACTAGTGTCAATACAATTGGACATGTTGAGACTAGTAATATTAGTATGAAGGATAAAAGAAGATATTAATCGATCACTTACATAGTTAAAGAATTGAAGTCATTGGCGTGTTGTTATGGATAGTGTGATAATCTTGGTGCAAGGTGATAATCGCAATAGGATTTAATTGAACATGTTTGGCTAGTACTGATGGATGATATGATGAATGGTAGTTAGTGTGGAATAGTCCAGTTATAATTAATTAATATTGTGTGATAGGTTAATTGTGTGTGATAACTATAGTGATGCATTAGGTTTGTTTTCCCTATGTATGTTTGATACTTATGTGTTGAATGGTGATTATGAGATAACTTTTGTTGATGTAAGAATAGTAATTCAAATAGGAATTACGGTGAATGTTCAGTTCAGGTGATATCATGAGGATCTTATTTTATGATTAATAATAATATCTGGTGTACATTTTGGTGTGTATTGATATTGAATTACAGGTGGGAAATTCCAGTGGGAATTGCAGTGAGTTTGACTCACTTGTGATCAGGAGGATGTGAAGATGTATAATTGTTATTATACATGTGTTATATGCATAATTCGTTATTGTATTTATGTATATTGTGTTGCATTTCATGACATATCATTTGAGATTGCTAGGTGGGAATCTATGTTAGATGCCTAATAGGTCTAGACTCAATTGCAGAGTCATAATGAGATAATTCGTTGCTTAGTGGAGTGTATATGAATCATCCGGATTCTTTTGGAATCTGGTTCGATTGAATGAATCATCGTGTATTGGTACCACATGCATTGTGTCAGTTATTGAGTCACATTGCATTTATGTTTGGTGATTAATTGGTGAATTAAAAGTGACAAGTAGTATCGTGACTGTGTGTTGTTTATGTGGTTGATGTGTCATACTACTCTTTAGCATGTATTTTTCAACGTTAAATTATTGAACATAATTATCAACCCTTTGTTGTATGTGGCATTTGTGCTTCTACAAAAGTACAAATAAGCAGGTATCTGAGTAGTACGTGGAGCTTGAGTTGCTCGATCGAGTCGTTGAAGTCTCTCTAATATGTAACATGGGATATTAGGGATCTGTTATGTTTCATACTGTTTTATTTTGTTACGTATATCATTTAGTAAAATTGTAGTGAACCACTTATTATATGGAGAGTAAGATGGTGTAGGCTATAGTGCCATGGATTGAATTGAATTATGATTCCGTTGTAAAAACTATATTTTTATGTCATTAATGAAAAGTGGTTTTATGGTTGTCTTTTTGAAAATGTGGCATCCTACTTTAAGGTGTAAACTCTAATTATTTTCATACTATTTGCATATTTTATAAAATGGGAAAGTGGGGTGTTACAATTTATTTTAATAAATTCGTTGGGTAGAAATGGGGTGTTACAGAAATTACAACTCTAGCTGTAAGCTCAAGTTCAGGAAAGCCTCAAACTTGGCCAATTCATGATCTATGCATATTTCCTCGCACTATATTTTTTCCATATGTACGTAATCATATTCTAAGTAATCCCCCTCAATCAATTTCACAAAATCATCATCATGTAGAATTTCTTGAGGCTCAAGCCAAATTAGGGTTCTTCAGTGTCCATCACTGATTTTTCACTCTACACTTAAAATAATGAAATTAATTGGTAATATTGGATTCGTGGGATCAAAACGAGTGATTTTCATGTTTATTTCATCTCAAATGGATGCCTATTCCATGAGATACAATTGGTTTTTTCAAATCTGGGAACAAACACCTTCGCACATGTTCTTGGCGCCCTTTTTACAAATTTGATTTTTGAATTTTATAAGTTTTTGTTAATTGATTCAAAAATTAATTTCTCTCTGATTATTTTGAGTTTTTGAATGATTCATTTTTCATTAATTCTCAAAAATGTTTAAATATTTTAATACATAAAAAAATTCCAAAAAAATATATATTTTTAATATATTTTGTATATTTTCAAAGTATATATTTTTAATTGTTTGTAAACATTTTAAAATGATTCTTTCTCTTGATTTTTCAAACACAAATGAATCTCAAGATATTCTATGGATAAAATATGAATTTTAAAACCTTGATCCTAGAATGTTTCTTGTTTTTCCTTAGTGTTTGAAATTTATCAAATATTTTATTTCAAAATAAATATTCAAAATATTCAAAAACTAGGGTTTTGATTTTAATCACCCTCAAATTGATTTTTATCACAATTGGGCCTCTATTAGAGTGTAAGACCCATCCCTTTTTGAAAATGAACCATTAGGGTTCATCTGATCCATTTTCAAAAACTCGGTGTGATCACCTTTTTCACCACATTAAGTTTTCATCTGTGAATATCTTTACACAAAACCATTTATTTTCTAAAATGAATTGTCAAAATGTGTCATGAGAAATCCTTTGTGTTTAGGACTCATTCTTTTTGTTTTAAACTTTCTCCTGTCTGTTTTAAAACTTCGATAGGAATTCGTATAAGCCCTGAACCCACCAATTGTTTCTTAAACAATTTTCAATATCTTATACAGAGATTATAAGCATTTGTTTACAAATCTCATCTCCTTTTTCTTTTTTCATCTTTATGACTAAAGATCTAATACACCATCAACTATACTGAGCTTCACTCTGGTGAACTGCTTTCTAGGCTGTAGGCAGCTTTTCAGCACCAAAGTCCTACCTTATTTATGAAATCATAAGATAATTAATCAACAAAACAAATTCCATATGCATCCTTATGTTTAAACCCTATTATTGGCTCCTGAGCCATCTTTTCTCTTTCTAACTTCTGGTTGTTTTCTTATACTTCTGTGCTTGTTTAGAATAGAACTGTTTTCCAAAATTATCTTTCTTCACCTCATACTAAAGCAAAGATAATAAAATACTTCTTAATGACAAAGAGAATACAATGTATAAAACACGTCTGTAATCTTTCACCCTCGGGATTTTGGGCCTCTGTTTCTCAGTGTAACACCCATCTTCATTCTTAATTAAACAACTTAAGAATATTCAAACTATAGCAAAGACATACTAAAAGTTGTTAAACACATTCACCGAAACTTTTATTTGTTTGCATGCATCTTTACTGTTTATATTTTCATCTCTGCTAGAATTTAAGTAATTAGGTTACTGCCACCAGACCTAACCTCTAATAACTAGAACAAAAAATAGGGCAAAACATAGACTCCTCTTGGAATTCATTTAAGGACCCTTAGGACTCCCAAAGGTGACTTCTATTAGGCTTATATGTTACTCAGCCTTCCCTAGCCTCCTTTTGGGATTTATCCAAGGACCCATGGGCCTCTTATAGGTAACCTAGCCTCCTCTTGGGCTTAAACACAAGGGCATTCTCAGGCTTCCTTAAAGCATATAAACATACCTTAGAATCAAATACAATACAGTAGTCCCCCTCTCCCTGATGGATGGCCAAGCTAGCATCCACTTAGGCTTTGTACAATTGAATCTCTCCAGACAAAGTAATGTCTGATGACCTTCAAAACATTTATCAAACCAACAGATAAAACACTCTTATTACAAAGTGAGTCTTCAACAACTTTTCATCCTCCCATCTTAGGATTCATATAAGATACAAATAAACCAAAAGTCAGTCTCGCATAAATAAGCTTCACACCTGGGCTTCCAAATTAGGACGCAAATAAAACTTTCCCAAAATAATCAGTTTTTGTCCTTCCCGGATGACAAGGAATGTTTTATAGGGCTTACTTGTTGTAAATTATTCTCTTCACTTAGCCCGAAGTGATAGAGTTTTGTTTTATAGTGTAAAAACCCCAAATTTACCCTCACTCATTTTCACACCATGGCTTGTGATCTTTCATTTTTGCATAAGCATAAGCATACCGCATCATATTGCATATTTGTTTCATCTGTATAGTTCAAGTTCATCTGCATCCAGGGTTTGTGATCTTAGCAATCCAAGATCCCATCTGAGCCACTCCAAAGGCCTCAAAGCATTCCAAGAGGGTACATGTGTGTTCTATCATCATTTTGTGCCTCTCAAAGTTCAAAGAAGTCAAGAAATCACAAGAACTGGAAAGCATGGAAGCAGAGCTAGGGTTTTCACTACACAGATGACCAAAATTAGGGTTTTGGTTTCAAAGGCCTCAACACCAAATTTTTGGGCCATTCTTGTTTCTAATGTTCTTAAGATGTTATAAGGATCATTTGTACCAAGTTTGATGAAGAAATTCATTGTGGAAGTCATCTGTTCACTGGGTAACTTCTTGAACAAGTCAGAGCAAAATCAGGGCATCTGAGGTCCCCAACAATGGAACCAAACGTGTATTTTCATAAAATTGAAGTTCTATGATCTTTATTTGATCATTGAAGTGCTTGGAAGTTCACAAAATTGAAGAAAATTGAGCTAAACCAAAAGTTGCCAAAAATGAAAATGACTTGTAATGGAAACTTTCCATTTTGGGAAAGTTCTTTAACCTCCTCTTTCTTAATAAAAAATGCTTCAAATGAAAAATTCTTGGTAATTAAAGTTATAGATTAGGTCTTTCCCTTTTCAAAAAGTACAAGAACATGTTCTAATTCATTATGGAACTCAAGTTATGATCCTTCAAAGTTGGAAAAAATCATATAATTTTCACATTCATGCCAAAGAGGGATTTTTGCAAATTCACTTGCCAAGCTTCTAAGTGACCTCTAATTGACTTCTAAACATCATAACAACATCACATGACACATTTTAATCTGAATTGGCCCAAGAATTATGCATTTTCATGCCTTGAACTTCAAGAAATTTCAAAAGGGCCAAAACTTCTCAAATTTGCAAAATGGTATAGATCTTTCCATACACTTGTGCCAGCATTCCAAATCTGTTTCCATGGTCCTCCTTGAACTCAGCTGAGGCCAGACACCCCTTGCAACCAGGCCTGCCATGACCTATACCTCAAGTACAACCAAACTTAACTTTTTGCATTTCACACCATACCAATCAGCATAGCCCACAACAACTCTCCTGACCTATCACAGCTTCACATACATGCCCTAAGGATCACATTTCATAACATCTTGGAGCTTGAAACATCCCACACACTCAGATTGCCAAAATCCCTCTCAAACTTCATCTCTTCGAAATTCATAAACCAACCATCAAAAACTTCAAGCAAACTTCACCAATCATCTCCATACACCCTCCAGATCATTTCCCAATCATTAAACAAGCCTGAAACCTCAAGAATCAAAAACACGATTTCACCCCCCCCCCCTTGAACTGAAACTTCAAAACAGCCCAAATAAATTCCTTCCAAGCATCAAAGCATCCTCAGGAGGTCAATTAGAGTTGATTGGCACCAAGGAGAGGCCCAGATAGCTTAGACTGAGAAAGCTCAAGCTCAGGTATCATCAAGAACAAATTTTCCAGAACTTGTATTTTTTGTTATAGAAATGTTCTTCATGCTTCACTGATCACACTACACCTTTTAATTTTGAAAATGATTGAATATTGTGCTTGTATCGTTCTTCTGAAACTTTTGTAGTTTTTATGTTTTGATTCGAATCTCATGTTTGATGCAATTAAATGTGGTTTGAGGGTTGATTCTTGTTTAGAATGATTAGGAGAGTTGATTTGGAAAGTTAGAGCACCTAATTTGGCCTAGGGAAGAAATTGGGATTTTGATCTTGCCGGAGAAGATGACCGGAGCTTGCTCCGGTCACCTGAAAGTCATTAGGGTTTGTAATTAGGGTTTAGTTGCCCAGTTTGAATTATGGCCGTAGGATGGTGATTATCGTGTAAATGTGTGGCCTGGATCATTTCAGTTAACCCTAATTTTCAATTAATTAAATTAATTAAGTAATTAGGCTAGTTTGAATATGGACCACTGGATCTGGCGTGCAGTCAATTCCCTCCCCTTTCCCTTTGAATCTCATCCATCAGATGCGTTGACTTCCTCTCTTATTCATTTTTAATTCATTTTTATTCATTTTTCTTGCATATTTATTTTAAAATAGTTAGAAAAATCCCAAAAATATTTCCTTTTTTATTTTTGTTTCAAATATTTTTCTTAATCAGAAAATGATTTTTATTTTATTTTTTGCACATAAAAAGTATTTTTAAAATATTTTAATGTTTATTTTAATTAATTAATGGAAATTAATTAACTAAAATAGAATTTAGGTTTCTAAAAATCACAAAAAATTCATGTTGCATCTTAACACATTTAGAAACATTTTCAAACCACTCATACAATTTTCTTTTTGGTTTTGATCATCATTTGACAATTTTCTTTGAATTTAGGGTGCATAAAATCACATTTTTAAACCCTAAGCTTTGAAAAATATTTTCTGCCTAACCATGAAGGGCTTGAAGTTGGTTCTTTTTGCATTGTTTTACAAATATCATGTAGTATCTATGATATTTTTGTCATGAATTTATCTTCCATTTTCAATTTGTTTGGAATTTTACATTGAGGATCACCCAAAAAACCATAGAAACTTAGGAAATTCATAACTCTTTCTAGGTTTAGTTTCTGACCTCCCCCTTTGGATGGTAAACTAGTATAGGTTTAGGGTTCCTTTGAGTGCATTTTCAATTTTTTATCTTGTGCATTGCTTCTGTTTTGGTCATGTGCATCTCATACTTCCAAAAAACCCTAATTTTACATGTTCACTTGCATTCATCTTGCATATGCATCCATACATGAAATTGCCATGACATTTCATGCATTCATATGTCATCTTAGGCATCTTAGGACATGTTAGAATCATGCTTGATCATTTCTTCATTCATTTGCCATGATTTGCATTCATTTCCTTTCATTAACTTTCATGAACTTTCAAACTTCAAAGCATGCCTACATGACATCTCATTCTTTGTATGATCATTCATATGCACTTTGTATGCCTTTGCATCATCTCACATGAAATTAACATTGCATAAACACTTCTGACTTTGGTCATTTCATCTCATTGCATCTCATTTCATTTCATTTCTTTATGCTTTGAACTTTATGCATTCATGCTAACATTTTCAGGTGGTAAGTTACTCTGAGAAGTGGATTTGCCTTCACTTCTCATTTCTCTTCATCTCTTTCATATGCATATTGCTTATCCTTGAGTGAGTTTTCTCACTTGTGTTCATCTCTCACTTTCTTTCTTTAAGTTACTTATCTTCTTCAATGAAGTAAGTAACTTATTTCTTCTGCTTCTTCCTCCTTTCATCTGCCCCTTCCATTGGTGGCTTCCTTGAAGATCTTTCTCAAGCCTTAAAAACCATAGGAACATCCAAGCATGATAATAATTAGGGTTGTGATTAGTCCCCATTAGTTTTTGCCTTTGAGTCTCCTTGAGTCTCTCTTCTCATCTTCATAATCAGATACTAAACTCTTAAAGTTTTAGGAATTTGGAATTAGGGTTATGCATGCATCCTTCTCTTAGGATGGAGTGTATAACTTTAATATTAAGTGTTAAACCTTTAATTTGTTTAAACCTCTTAGTCAAATCACCTTAATAACCATCAAGACTTTATCTTGTAACTTGGGCCTTACATTAGGGTTCTAATTCTTCCTTTATGGTTAAGATGGACTAACCCTAGTGTTTAATGGACAAGTCCTCCTCAAGTTGTCTTACAAATCATAAAACACACTTCTTAATTTCACCTTTAATTAAAATCCATTTAATAAAGGCTTGTTTTGTCATGAATTTAATCCCTAACCATGGATTAAGTTGAGGTATCTTCCTCAGCTTAAGTGTTCTCATCTATCATCCTTCTATTAGGATGGTGTAATGAGTTCACTAATCTTTGATTATGGCTTAAACTCATTACTTAACACTAAAAAAAACCCAAAAACATCTAAATAATCACAAGTAGGTTAATGATCTTAATCTTACATCATCATGGCAATTAAGTTGAGATGCTTATCTTATACTTAAGTATTCTCATTATCCCTAATCAGGGAGGATATAATGAGTTTACAAGCCATTGATTTAGGCTTAAGCTCGTTAACTTATGCAAAACACCAAAAACAATAACAAAACTGAAAACACAAAACAAACAATAATCGTCTCCTCCGGGATTCTTTTCTCATCATACTCACTCACAAACGAGAACTTGTTTCTTCCGTCTAATGCAAGACAGTTAGCACTCGGGCCAGACGAGTCATACACTTGAGCATAGACAAGTAAGCAGTTCACCAGTCAATTCACCTTTCAGTCTCTTTGGGTTGAACTACGGTGTTCTAACGTCCTCATTGCACGAGAGGATACGTAGGCATAACTTAACGGTTATCGAACAAAAGTCTTTGTGTCTTCCCCCCTCTTCCAGCATTCTTTTCTAAGCCTCAATCTTGAGCAATTCACACCCTTTTGCACTGACACTTGTATATTCTTTTCTTAGCTTTTGCACACATATATTACATACACTACCCCTTTTAAACACAATCTTTTAAGCGTGGATCCCGTCGAGTACGACGGACAATCTGGGTGCTAATACCTTCCCAGGTTGTAACCAACCCCCTTTCTCAGTTTCTCTGGTTCGCAACCGTCTTATCCATATCTTTCTAGGTTTATGCAGCATTACCTTTCCTTCGGGATAAAAATGCCTAGCTGGCGACTCTATTCATCTTCACTTCATTTCTCCTTTCGCCGACCGTTCGCGTTTGTACCCTATCTGACCAGGTGTCTTTTCGGGGGAGCGACATATAGGATGCGTATTTTAAGAATCGACAAATCATAAATAAAATGTCATTATGTACTTCCGCACCTGTTACTGTTTTCTCTTTTCATTTTCTTAGAAAATGGTAATTCCTAAAAAAATATAAATATTAAAACAAACATTTTTCAAAACTAATCTGCAAAAACATTCCTTTGCATTCTCTAAATTTGTTTTATCGATATCATCATCACTGAGATTAACTGTTTTAAACCCCATTGAAACAAGTGACTAATGCCTTCTCCCAACTTTGAGTTCCCGGTATTCAGAGCTGAAAAGGAAGATGACAATGAAATTCCATAAGAGATCTCCAGACTGCTCAGACACGAGGAAAATTCCATTCAACCTTACAAAGAACCGTTGGAAATGATCAACTTGAGTTCATAATAGGAAAGAAAGGAAGTAAAGATTGACGCACTACTCAGTTCGGATGAAAGGAAAAGCCTGATCTTACTTCTCAAAGCATTTCCCGATGTATTTTCTTGGTCCTATTCGGACATGCCAGGGTTGGAGACTCTATTCATCTTCACTTCATTTCTCCTTTCACTGACCGTTCGCGTCTGTACCCTATCTGACCAGGTGTTTTTTCGGGGGAGCGACAGCTTGGCGACTCTGCTAGGGAGAAAATTATGTTGCAACCAGGGCTTCTGGTTCTTTTTGTGGGTTCCTCCTAGCGCTTGTTTGATTTGTGTTTACGGGGGTGTTATGTGCTACTTGTGCTTTTTGTTTATTGCTTTATTTATTGCTTTTTGTACAGCTTTATTTATTGCTTTTAATTTACAGTTTTATGCATTTCATACTGTCATTATCATTTGTGCTGGATCTGCTGTTTCCTTGGTGGGAGGGATTGTTGAGTGATTAAGGTTCCATACCGGAGACCTGAGTGACACATAGGCTAGAGTGGCTTCATATTCTTTCCCATTCCATTTTGGTCTGGTGCGGGAACATGAAACACGGTTCAGACATGGGTTTCTTCTTGAGAACTATGTGCTACGGATTTCCTGTAGTACTAGCGCTATCTGTGAAGCCTGCTAAGTCTGGATGACCTTTTATGACCTTCAGCATCTGAGGTGAATTAGAGGAGGATCTTTTATGTTTATTGTAAACACTGTACCTCCGGGTTAGAAGTGTTTACACTTCTTATAACTGATCCAAGTCTAAGGATCCTTGTTCTAGAACAATACATGTGAGGGGGTTGGGATGTTTACAGGTTTGCAGGAACCCTTGGCCTCATCATACCTTTGTTACTAGTTTTGTTTAAGGTTGTATCATTTTGGACAGTTCTTGTGAAACCCTGGATTTGTGACTCTTTATTTGAGTCCCCCACCTGGTTACTGGTTTTCTTAGCCTCCATCCAAACCTATGAACACACATGGGCCCTATCAAGGCAGATAACAGATCCAACACTTGATCAAAAACCCTTTGCATATCATTCTACATACATCATTTTGCATCATTTAACATTTGCCTATTTGTTTTACAGGGTATCTACCTTCTTATCTTTGGTTTGGTTTTGACCTATTCTGCTGCTCATACTTCTTCAGTTATTTGCACCAGCATCTTCACTAGAGATTCTCCCCAGTTCTCTCCATCAGCTGTCTTCATCAGAGACTCGTCTTCAACATCTTCTTCAGTGACCTTCATCAGCAGTTACCCTCAGTTTTCTTCACCAGCATCCATTATCAGCATGGACACTTCCAGGAAGAGCAACATCACATACCACTTCTTTGAGCCCACTTTGACAGGCATCAGACAGATCCAGTCTCTCATCACCCCTGATCATGTCCCATTATTCAGGGAACATTATGGAGGCATATTGGACATGATCATGGACCTGGATGCATCCCAGAGGAGCATGATCCACACTTGCTTGCAATTTTATGACCTTCCTCTTAGATGTTTCACTTTCCCAGATTTCCAGTTGGGACCTCTGCTAGAAGAATTTTCCATGTTGGTAGGAGTTCCTATCAGGAGAGGGATTCCTTTCAACCCTGAGATGGTTGCCCCCAAGAATGAAGATATAGCTAAGGCCTTGCACTTGGAGCCTGCCCTCATTGATCAAAGTATGACCACCAAAGATGGGGTTCCAGGCCTTCACCTAGACATCTTGATCTCCCAGGCCACCCTGCATGCTGCAGCAGGAAAGTGGGATGTTGTTTGTGCACTCTTAGCCCTCAGCGTATATGGAGACATCTTGTTTGCAAACGAGCCAAAGTTTGTAAGCAAGAATGCCATTCACTTGTTTTTACTGAGGAACCCAGTTCCTACCTTGCTTGGAGACTTATATTATTCGGTGCACCAAAGGAATGATAAGCAAAGAGGAAGATTGGTCAGATGTTGTGCACCCCTCAATTATTGTTGGTTGTTAAGACACCTGCCGAAGTCAGACACTTTTCTGAACCCTCATCGGCCAAGGAATTGGGCTAAGAGATTGATTGCCCTTACATTAGAAGACATCAGATGGTGTACTCAGAGCACCAAGGGCAAGGAAATCATTACTAGCTGTGGGCAATACCCTAATGTGCCATTGATTGGAGTAAAAGGTTGCATCAACTACAACCCTTTGCTCTTCAAAAGACAGTTAGGATATGCTTTGGTTTATCCCCCAAGAGGGCAAGACTTGACTGAAACCCTCTATTGTGACATCTAGCATAACTCTGCTATTGTCAGACAGGCAGCCTGGGCCTGGGACAACATTCAGACTAAGGGGACAACCATTCTGGGTAAGTGCAACAATTTAGCTTCAGCACAATATCTTGATTGGTCTCGTACCAGGGCACAGATCACCCGGATGCCATTCACCTTAGAAGATGTACTTGGACCTTCAACAGTGCAACCTGCAGCTACTGTCAGTTTGGAAGAGTTTGAGAAACTGAAAGAGAGGAATACTCAGCTCTCTGAAGCCCTGAAGAAGACCCTCTGGGAGAGGAATGACAGCTGTTTAGATAATGAAATGTTAGAGAAGCTCCGGATTGAGCACTTGACCAAGATTGAGAAGACGGATGACTACATCAGAAAGGCTAGTGTCGCTCCCGGGATTTTCATCCTAGTACAAACGCGAAAGTGGCGCGGAAAGGTTAGAGTCGCCAGCCAGACATTTTTATCCCGAAAGAATGGGAAAGGTAATGTTGCACAAACCTGAGGAAGAAGGAAAGGACGAGGTCCTGCGAACCAAAGATCTGAGTTCGGGAGTCGGTTTCGACCTGGGAAGGTATTAGCACCCCAGATCGTCCGTCGTACCCGACGGGATCCACGCTTGCTTGTTTTGTTTCAAAGGGTGAGAAGAATAACTGCTGCTGAATAAAACCGCTAACTGGAAATTGGAAATGAGAAATGAGAAAAGGAACTAAAATAAGAGAATGGAAAAAAGGGGAAATGTAGGGAAAATAAAGAATGTGCTCGAACGGGCCCTACCCCGCTGCCTACGTACCTCATCGGGATAATGAGGATCAGAGTCGACGTAGTTCGCCTAACTAAGGCGGGAACTATTTGTTTGTGTTTTTTTATGCTGGAACTGCGTATGTCTATGCTCAGGTGTTGCAGGCTCGTCTGGTACGAGTGCGTTTACCGTCTTGCATACGAGACAAGTCGTCGCGAGTTCGCGTTGTGAGTGAATGAGATGAGAAGAGAAGTTCCCGCAGGATAGTCGCTTGTTATTTGTTTTTGTCTTTTAGGAGAAGTATTTTGAATTTGTTTGTGAACGGTCTTGTACTAAGACCTATCCATCGCGGTGAGTATTTACACCTCGCCCCGAAACAGGACGCGTATAAACACTCCGCAACAAAGTCTCGTGTCGTACAAGATTGTTCGGTTTTTATTAAGTGTTTTATTGCTTTTCTTTATGAGAAGAGAAAGAATGACTCAAGTTGGAAAAGGAAAAATTAAGGGGACTAAGACACAACCCTAATTTTATTTGTTTATTTAAAAGAGAGGTCCTATGGTTAATGAGGTATTCTAATTCTAAGAAAGAAAAAGGAAAGAAGAAAAGAGAGCTTAGAAATCAACTTACTTCCTAAGGAAGTTAAGTTGTTCTAAGAAAAGGGAAAGCCTAAAAGCAAAGCACAAGGTGCTAAGGCAAACACCATTAAAATGCATAAGAGATGGGAATGAAGTAATTCTTACCTCAATCTTCCCCCCTACAAAACAAAAGTTAGCATGATAATGCATATTGGAAGTAAAATCAAAGCATGAAAGCGATTAAGTACCATAAACGTCCTAGAGTGGAACTAGGGTTAAAAATAAGACCTAAGTCTAAAGGTGAAGGTACCTAAAGGTTACATGACTTCTAAAGTCAGTAGCTACATGTTATAGGCTCCTAAGGATGCTAGGATACCCCACAAGATCAAACTATGTCAAACTATGTACAAAAAGTTCACATAAATCCACCTAAACGCAAGTTAGGGTTTATGGATGAAGTATGAATGCATATGGCTTACAAACATGAATTAGTACATGAAATTAACATCAAAGTCAGTAGTGAATGTTTATTAAGATGGATTAATGAATATACAATCATGGATGCAATGGATTAGGCATATGGAGCAATGAGAAGAAGGTATGAGAAGAAACGAACAAAAATCGCATAAGATCGCACATGATGAAAGTTAAGGAAGAATGGCATGTGAATATGCATGAAATGATTATGGGTCAGTAGCATACAAGGTATGAGATGCAATTAGAATGCATGAATAGGCATTAATGATTTCCACACAATTCAAGTTATTATTTAGAGGAGAATAGAAACTAGTTTAGGTTAAAGTTAATTCACATAAGTATGCACTTTAAAGCACCAAAACAAACCAAATGAGTATGGTTCAAAAAAAGACCAATGACTGGAATTAAAGACATAAAAATGACCTATAATAAACTCCTAAAAGCTACCAAAAATTCCTTCAAGAAAATGGCATGAATGCCTTCTTATCATTTAAGTTATGCAACAAATAGACACATGAATCAACCTAGGATCTAGGTGACATGGAAAAATAGCAAAAAGCCTTTAAAAATTATGAAATTAAATCCCTGGAATTATATAGTCATTATCTTACATGGTCTAAAAGGATTTTACAAAATTATGCACCAAAGTGCCAAAACAATTCTTTTACTAGCAAGGTAACAAAACATGATCACCAAAAAACAACTCCACAAAGTGGATCAAAAAGTGCACTAAAAATTATGAAAAAAAATGCATAATGAGCATCAAAATGTCACAAATTACAGTAATTAATCATACACAAAAAATAGGTCTCACACCTATGGGGAAAAATCGATTTCGGTCCCTTATGCCAAAACCTTCCTTTTTGGGACAACTTATGATCTAAAATCCAAATAAAATATTAAAACCACCCAAATCTGGAAACAAAAAATATGACAAATTAATTAAGGGGATGAGGATCACTCATGAAATTTTCCAGAATTTTATCACACCTAAAACTATTTTTAATAATTGCGACGAAATGGGCAAAAAAGCGGATTTTAAGGGGAAGTGAAAGGAATCGATCCTAATGGTTCTTAACCTAATCCCTAAGTTCCGAAATCGACGCATATCATCATAAATCACAAATATAACCAATGCCTTAGGTGGGAGGGCTCAGCATGCACCTTAAGTTATATGGTCCTAAACCGCATACGACTATAATGATGCTTAAAAGCCGAAAAAGCTCGAAATCACTTACTTGATCGAAGTACCGATTCTTCCCATAAAAGAAATCCGAAAAAATCTCAAGCAAGGTCTTGTAGTTTCCTATGAGCAAAATAAATGCCCATCTTCCATAATTACTTCGTGAAGATCCGCCATACTTGAAATCGATTCATATCGATCAAAAAAGCTCATGAACAATTATATCACAAATTAATCCAAAAATTAGTTAACAACCATAATTAGAATCATAAAAATCCTAATAAAAGTAATTAACAAGAAAGTAATTGAAATTCTAATTATAAAAAATTAACTGCAAATTGATTAACTAATGATTTTTTTACAAGAAAATCATTAGAAAAATAACCCAAAAAAATACAAGAAACAGGGGGTATGGATAGAGATTTCATGGACTCTATGGCCCATATCCATGTGAACCGCACATGTGGGGGGTGTGAATAAGGGAAACAGGCGTGAAATAGTAATACCATGGGCTCAAGGTGAAGCCCGATCTGCCTTATAATTTAGAAGCACATTCGATCCAAGCTCCTCCCAATTTTAACCTAAATCAAAGACCAAACAATCATCTTCCTCGGCAAAACTTCTCGTCGCCGACCCTCTCTCTCTGCCTTCTTCTCATCATCTTCGGCGAAACCTTCTCTAAAAAGAAACAAAATCCATCCCCGGGAACCAAACAATTTCGTCAGCGACTTGAGTCTCCTACACTTGTCTCCGCCTCCGAATCGGCTCCGAAGGTCACTACACCATCATCAGCCAACATTGTTTCTCCTTCAAACCACCACGTTGAATGAAATCTCTCGGTGACGTTGTTTATCACTCTCAAAGATCCTACACCGCAAATCGGACGCGATCATCTTCTTTGATTTTCCGTGAGCGCCTCCTATCACCACCGCCTTTGGAGGACGAACGGTCTTCCACGCCGTATGGAGCTCGCCTTCTCGAACCTTGATGTGGCTTTGATCAAAGCTTCAATCTAAACCCTAAATCGCGAGCGAAATGAACACGGGTTATCAGAGCCTAGTGCTTCAAATCAAAGCAATATTCACGGCTTCAGGTGTAAGATTTCAGATTCTCTTTCGCTTCTGTCCGGTTCTCTCTTTTGGTAGCTTCTGAACTATACTGTTATTGATGTGTTGCGTTCTTGAAATATGTCGGTGAGTCAATACAAAGCATTGATGTTGCTGAAACTTGATTTGCAGGTATTGATGAAGGTTGTTATAGAAGATCGATGGTGATATGGAGAGTTGATGAAGGAGAGGTCAAGTTGATGATGAGTGTTGCAGACGGAGAAAAAGTTTGAGAAGTTGTTACAGAAGGTTGAACAATGAAAGATTAATGAACCTGATTGAAATTGTGTGGATTTTCACAAGGGTGACGAAAAGTGAGGTCCGTTCTTGTTCTTCTTCTTTAAAGCTATGCAATTCTGAGTTGAAGATCGGTGTCAATTGTGTTGTAAATCACTGAATCTTGTAGTTGAAGATCGAATGAAATCCTGTTGAAACCGAACTGTTGCTTTTTTTGCTGAGTTTTTGTTGCAGGTGAATAAATGTTGAAGACTGAATGGAAACGATGATGTAGGAAGATCGTTGTTGATGGTAGTGAAGATTCTTGAAGGTGCACGCGAATGGGGATTGGTGAGGACGCAGAGAGATTGACCAAGAGCTCTGTGAATCTGTTATCTTTTCTGCTCCTGTGACTTTTCTCTTTGAGCTGTAGGTTGAAGATGATGATAGAGGTTTGATGAAAGTTCAGTTTTTGTTGATGATGTGAGTCTGCAGATAAATTAGGAGAGAGATTCTCAAAAATTGTGTGCTGGATGAAGCTTAGTTTTCTTCTGATAGATAGTCCCCAGAATTTTTCTTTTTCTGTTATCAGTTGGAGTTTTCTAACTGATTTCTGTTATCAGTTTGTAACAGAATTTTTCCTTTGATTTGTAACTAATTTTCTCTTTGGAGTTATTATTTTTCTCTCCATAGAATCATCAAATTGCCGACTTTTTTGTAATGATTTTTTGCTTGGTTTTGTAACTGAAAATCAATTAAGTTTCATGTTAGAGTTTCTAAAATTCTGTTGCAAATCTAATCTGAGTTTTTCTCTTGATTAATAAAACCTTGTCTAATCTGTTTGACATGATTTCCCCGCCATCCATGTTTCATAAGCCTACCTCAAAAACCTTTCTCAATAGCATCACCATTCATTTTTGTTTAAATTTATTGATGGTCTTAGAATTGGATGGACCAAAATATGGAAATAAGCATTGAATTCAATGGCAATAATGATAATAAAAGAAAACTTGGAGTATTAAAATGGTCTTGATAATTATTAAAATGGGCTTAATTATGGCTACAAGAAAAAAATAAGTAATGGGCTTTTCACGAATGGCTTAGATTGGAGAAAGAAAATGGTTATGGTTTGATATGGATAAGTGAATGAATTTGGTTAATAAAATGGGATACGACTATGGAAAAATAAAAGGGTGAATTGGGCAGTAAAAACGGATTAAAAATGGTTTAATGTGAAATAGATTGAAACGGAAAATGGATGTGGAAAATGGTAGTGACTTATTTGAAATGGATATCGGGCATTCTCGAATAAACTTAAACGATGCCTTCAAAATAACCCGAAGACATGAATTCTCCACTGTTAATTTGAATCACATTGTTTGAGTGCACTCATTGAATAACTCCATGAAAACCAAACCATCTCCCATATGACGATGAACATGAAATAAGGAAGAAATCTCAATGTATCCTTGAGGAGAACCCTAGCACCATTAATCACTGTTGAAGGACTTTTTCCTGATTCACACCAATGAAATTTTGAACCTCTGAAATGGGAAGACACTCATGATAATGTGAGTCCAACCCTTGCTCCAACTTGATTGAAGTATGTACCTACTGAACCAACCCTGGATAATAACTTAATCATCCCTAGTTAAAGCCAATTCAAATTGCCAGAAATCCTTTGATCCTATGCCTTATGAATTCTATGCAAATGCAGGATTTTGAATATTATGACCTAATGGGAAATGCAAATGAATGCGAAGCGGTAAGCCAGTTAAGATAAAAAGAATGAGGGCAAATTTTGAGGTATTATAGCTAGGGCAGGGGAGTTAGTACTGAAGAATGCTTGCAAGGAAGTAAAGACTCAGAAGGCTAGGGCAAAGCATTACTTAGAGGAGAGCCAGGCTAGGTGGATCAGGATCACTGAGGCCCGTGCATAAGAAGATCAAAGGACCCAAGCTAAGATAGAGCAACTGGAGGCTAGTGAGAAGAAGAATCAGGCAGCTCTGATAGCGGCACAGAAGGAGATCTCTGAGTTGAAACTCCGGGCGGGGTTGAAGAGATCAAAGGATCAGGATAAGCATAAGAAGTTGATCAGTGCCATTGCCACCAGGAACCTCCTATTCAGGACTATCACAGAGCACTCGGTTGGTCCAGTGACTGAGGCCCTCCTAAAGAAAGTCAAAGAAGATGACTTTGGGTTGGATATTTGACTTTTTTTGTTTGTACTTCATTTTGATTGTATTTTCCTTTTGTTGATGTATTTTGACCCGCCATGGGAATGTTATTGTAATCAAACTATGTATCTTCACTCTTTGTAATATATATGGTTTGTATTATTTTCGATGGGCTTTATCTTTCTCTGCAACATCATCATCATTTCCTCGAGGTCTGGAAAGGTCAAAACCAAAGAGCCAAACAGGATACCCTTGGAAGACAAATAGGCATCCTGCATTGCATACTAACATTTTCTTTGTTTTGTAGGCTTTTGTTTGTTATTGTTTCTCACTTTGTTGTGGTTTCAGGAAACATTGCTCACAGAAGAGTGTTCCCTGTCAACAGAATACACCGGTACCCGACAAGAAACAACCTTCCGGGACTACGGATGGATCAAGTTCAACAAGACCTGACTGAAGTGAGGGCCCAGATGGCCAATGAAAGGAAAGAGATGTGGGCCCAAATGAATCAATTTATGATAGTGATGACTGGTCTAGCTCAGAGCCAGGAAAAACTGAAAGAGTTGGTTGAGCGACAAACTCCCGAGGAACACCATCCAGGTACAGGGGGTACCAGTAACAACGATCACGTGCAGCCTCGCACTGATCCCCTAGAGTTTGGACCTCATCTGAACCCGGACATCAATGCCATAAGAAACACTCAAGGTAACACTACTGGAGGAAGGGTTTTGCAGGAAGACCCTCAAGAAGAACAGTTTACAGTGTTGGGGCTGGAGACGAAGTTTACGATCGTCGGTTGGATGAAATTGCAGAGGAGCTGAGGTCTCTTGAATCCCAAAACCCTCTAGGTTTTGATGTCAAGGACATGGGACCGGTGGAAGGGGTGAGAATTCCTCACAAGTTAAAACCCCCTTGTTTTGAAAGAAATAATGGCAAATCCTGCCCACGTACCCACCTTCAGTCTTTCTTGGGAAGATTAAAAGCATACACCATAGACAAGAAGTTGTGGATGCTCTACTTTGAGGATAGCTTGACCGGGGCATCCCGAGAATGGTACTCCCACTTAACCAGAGCCACAGTAAGAAATTGGAAAGACTTGGCTGAAGCTTTCATCCGTCAATATCAATATAATCTTGACATGGCTCCAAACAGGACCCATCTAATGGGAATGTCTCAGTCTTCCCGTGAAAGCTTTAGAGAGTATGCCCAAAGGTGGAGGCAACTAGCTGCTGTCGTTTAACCCCCAATGTCTGAAAGGGAGATGGCAGACATGTTCATGAATACTCACTCTCCAGGGTACCTATATTGACAGATTGGCTGCATTTTCTTCCACCAGCTTTGCAGATGTGGTGATAGCTGGGGAATGAATTGAGAGCTTGCTAAAGATGGGAAAGATTTCCGACAACGGTGCCAGTTCAAGCAGTGCAAGGAAGCCATTTGCTGGGCCCCGTAGATCTGTTGAAACAAATTTTGTGCATATGGGGAGAGGAAGACCCCAATATCTGCCAAGATCAGTTGCTGCCGTCACTATCCCTGCTCCACCTCCTCAATATACTCAACAACCACAACACTTTCCTCAACAACCACAATTTCCTCAACAAAGATCTTATAACAACAATAACAACAATCAACAACAACGCCCTTTTCAGCAGCGGCCATCTCAGATCAATAGGGTGATTGACCTTATTCCAATGCCATATGCTACATTGCTGCCACAACTCCTAAAGCTCAATCTTGTTGAGTTGAGGACATTGGCTCCACCTGATCCTCAGAACCTTCCAAGAAACTATGATGTCAACGCTAGGTGTGCTTTTCATTCCAATGCACCTGGTCACTCTATAGAAAAATGCAGGGCCCTGCATATGAAGGTCCAGGATCTGGTAGATTCAAAAGCCCTGAACTTTGCACCACCTCCCAATGTCATGAAAAATCCTATGCCAAGCCACAGTGGGCCAAGGATTAATGCTATAGAGGAAGGCTCACCCATGAGTTTAATAGAAGATATTGCAAGTATTCAAACACATCTGGCAGAGGTTAAAACTCAGCTTTTGAAATGCCAAGTGTTTCCAGGTTGTGAGGCCTGTTGTGAATCTTGCAAGCTTTCCGAGAATGGGTGTGCAAGCTTGAGGAATGGCATCATTGATTTGATTAAAGAAGGAATTCTGCCAATAACTACAACAGCTTCTACAACACCAACAACTCTTTTATCAACAACAAGTGATTCTTCTACAACTGCAACAACCATTGTTCCTACTGATTCATCTACAACTTCAGCAACCATTTCTTCCTTCATTTCAACAAACAACAGTTCCATTTAATCTCCTTCTACAACTCCAACAAACACCAACAACGACGTCTCCACAGTTACTATTTATTATGACCCGACAACGGTCCCAAACTCCAACAACTTTCAACGCCAATCTCAGCAACAGTTTTAGCAACAACCAAGCTTCAATTCACCACCCCCAACATCCACCAGAAGTCCTGTCACCATTTTCTATGATCCGCAGACAATAACGGTTCCAACCTCTGCTGCAGTGAGCCCAGTCACCATCATGGTGCTGGGGCCTATTCCATATGATAAAGACAGTGTTGTACCATGGCATTATGGTGCTGACCTTTACTACAACAGAGAAAAAGTCCTTCTTGATCCTTCTGTTCACACTCCCCAAGTGGATAATGTCGGGGGAGGCGGAGGCTTCACCCGAAGTGGACGTTTCTTTGCATCACAAGCTCCCAGAACCAATACTGAGGCAGAGGCTGCTGCCAAAGCCAAAGGGAAGAGTGTGATACCTGAAGAATCTGCATCAAAAGAGACTCATAAATCATCCTTCGATCAGGATGTGGATGAATTTATGAGGATAATTAAAAGAAGTGACTATAAAGTTGTGGATCAACTCCACCAGACTCCTTCTAAGATCTCTATACTATCCCTGTTGTTGTGTTCCGAAGCCCATCGGGATGCATTACTCAAAGTTCTGCACGCTGCCTACGTGACAGAAGAGATCACAGTGAATCAGCTTGAGACAGTGGTGTCTAATGTCAATACTAGCCATGGGCTAGGTTTCACTGATGCTGATTTGACAACAGAAGGACGTCACCACAACAAAGCTTTGCACATCACCCTGGAGTGCAAAGGAGCTGTACTATCTCATGTTCTTGTAGACATTGGGTCCTCACTCAATGTCTTGCCGAAGAAAGCTCTTGTCAAGCTCAAATATGATGGAATCGCTCTCCAACCAAGCAACCTTGTGGTCAGGGCTTTTGATGGCTCCAAGAGGTCTGTTCTTGGAGAGGTGGAGCTGCCTGTGATAATCGGTCTGCAGGTCTTTAAGACTACTTTCTATGTGATGGACATTCAGCCAGCCTACAGTTGTTTGTTAGGTCGACCATGGATTCACGCCGCTGGCGCAGTAACGTCGACCCTTCACCAGAAATTGAAATATGAGTGGGAAGGACAGATTATCACAATCTGTGGTGAGGAGGACATCTTTGTTAGCCATCTGGCTACATACAAGTATATTGAGATGGATGGTGAAATCCATGAAACTATGAGCCAAGGGTTCGAGGCCCTGAATGTCAATGAGGCGACGACTGAAGTATTTGCTGCATCCCAGGAGGATAGGATGGGTACTTCAATTGTCTCCTATCAGCAAGCCCGGAAGGTTGTTGAAGATGGTAATGCCCAAGGCTGGGGCAAGCTGCTTCCGGTGGAGAAGAAGGAAGACAAATTCAGTTTGGGTTATAGACCATTCCGACAAGATCAATCATAGGCTGCCAAAGAGCCCAAGTTCATCAGTGGGGGGATGCTCACCCTGGATGCTGTTAACAACCTGGAAGACGAGGCGGAAAGTGACCGCAACCTGGAGAGCTGGATACGTCCAAGGATCCCGGGGCACCAAGTCCTTAACTGGTCTTCCCAGGAAATTATAAGGGTTACTCTTGCAAAGTAATTATTATTTCCTGTCTTTTTAGCATGCATCAAGTCCTGCATCTTGCCCAAGGTGTCAGGACTCATTTTGTAATATGGCTATATTGTAATTTTGTGAAAATGAATTATCAATGAATATCAGACATCTTTTGCAAACAAGTCTCTTTTTCGCTCACTGTCTTTTCATTTTTTACTTTTGTACAAAACAATAAAATGTCAATGTTTTCAAAATAAATAACTTCATTCTTTTTCTAAACAAGATTAAAACTGATCACTAAAACGAACAAATCTCAACCCTTGCAGAGATTATCCTCTAGATTGCACCAACAACAACACTGCTATGACCCTGTATGACTTCGACAATCTGATTAATCAAGCCGATGAAGGGGTTGAAGAAGACTATGAGTTACCTGAAGAGTTAGCCAGGTTATTGAGGCAAGAAGAGAAAGTGATCACTCCTCATCAGGAGGAAGTTGAGACAGTTAATATTGGTACTGAAGAAGATTTGAAAGAAGTAAAGATTGGGGCCAGTCTGCAGGCTTCAGTAAAAGAACAACTCATTGATATGCTTCGAGAATACGTCGACGTCTTTGCTTGGTCCTATCAAGATATGCCAGGTCTAGATACGGATATTGTTATGCACAAGCTGCCTTTGAAAGAAGATTGTCCTCTAGTTAAATAGAAGCTACGCCGTACTCGTCCAGATATGGCCATCAAGATTAAGGAGGAAGTACAAAAACAGTGGGACCCCGGTTTCCTTTCTATAACTAGTTACCCTCTGTGGGTCGCTAACATTGTACCAGTGCCTAAGAAGGATGGCAAAGTACGTATGTGTGTCGATTACCGGGACCTGAACAGAGCTAGCCCGAAGGATGATTTCTCATTACCTCACATTAATGTATTGGTCGACAACACAACTCAGTTCTCGGTATTTTCTTTCATGGATGGATTTTCAGGGTATAATCAGATCAGAATGTCACCCGAACACATGGAGAAAACAACCTTCATCACACCTTGGGGCACGTTTTGTTACAAGGTAATGCCATTTGGACTGAAGAATGCCGGTGCGACTTATCAACGGGCTATAGTAACGTTATTCCACGATATGATCCACAAAGAAATTGAATGCTACGTGGATGACATGATTGCCAAATCCCTCACTGAAGAAGATCATTTGGTAAATCTGCTGAAGTTGTTCAAGCGTCTGAGAAAGTATCAGCTGAAGCTAAACCCCAACAAATGCACATTCGGGGTACGTTCTGGTAAACTATTGGGATTCATCGTAAGTGAAAAGGGAATTGAAGTTGATCCTGACAAAGTCAAAGCCATTTAGGAGATGCCTGCACCTAGGACTGAAAAAGAAGTTTGGGGGTTCTTAGGTAGATTGAACTACATATCGAGGTTAATATCTCATCTCACTGCAACCTGTGAGCCCCTGTTCAAATTGTTAAGAAAGGAACAAACGGTCAGGTGGAACGAAGATTGTTAGAAAGCTTTTGACAAAATCAAGGAGTACCTACAAGATCCTCCAGTTGAAGGAAGACCTCTAATAATGTACCTGATAGTATTAGAAGGATCAACGGGGTGTGTGCTTGGCCAACATGACGAGTCTGGTCGAAAAGAGTATGCAATATACTACCTAAGCAAAAAGTTTACCGACTGTGAACAGCGTTATTCACTGCTCGAGAAAACTTGATGTGCTTTAGCGTGGGCTGCTCGCCGACTAAGACAGTATATATTGACTCACACTACGTTGTTGATCTCAAAGATGGACCCCGTCAAGTACATATTTGAGAAGCCAACACTTACCAGAAGGGTTGCGAGATGGAAAATGATTCTGACAGAGTATGACATTCAGTACACATCTCAAAAGGCCATCAAAGGCAGTGTGTTGTCTGACTATCTGGCTGAGCAACCCATTGTTTATTACCAACCCATGAGATTTGACTTCCCTGACGAAGACATCATGTACCTAAAAGCAAAAGATCATGAAGAACCTGTTCACACTGAAGGGCCGGACCCAGAAGAAGAATGGACAATGATGTTTGATGGGGTTGTCAATATGAATGGACGTGGAGTTGGTGTAGTGCTTGTTACACCTAAAGGAGTTCATATGCCTTTCTCGGTAAAACTCACCTTTGCATGCACTAACAACGAAGTTGAATACGAAGTCTGTATCATGGGTCTTGAGGAAGCCATTGACCTCAGGATCAAGACATTGAATGTATTCGGAGATTCATCTTTAGTAATCAATCAGACCAATGGCAAATGGTATACTCACCAAGAGCATCTGATCCCATACCGTGACTACACGAGGAGATTATTAACTTTCTTCACAATAGTCAAACTTGAGTATATCCCTTGAGATGAAAATCAGTTCACAGATGCTTTAGCTACCATTTCCTCCATGATCAAGGTTCAAACTGCAAATTATGTGCCTCGGATTTCGGTATCCAGACTAGACCGACCAACATACATATTCTCTGTGGACATTGTTAAAGACGACAAGCCATGGTTCCATGATATCAAAAGCTTTTTAGAGGATCAAACATACCCACCTGGGGCATCATCCAATGATAAGAAGACATTAAGAAGGTTGGCCAGTAGTTTCTTCCTTAATGCTGATGGTTCATTATACAAGCGAAACTTTGACATGGTACTACTCAGATGTGTTGATAAGAAAGAAGCAGACTTGCTGATGCACGAGGTGCATGAAGGATCTTTCGGTACCCATGCTGGAGGACATGCAATGGCTAAGAAATTGTTAAGATCAGGTTACTACTGGGTTACAATGGATGCAGATTGTTGTGCCTATGCCAAGAAATGCCACAAATGCCAGATCTACGCAGACAAAGTGCATGTGCCTCCGAATCCGTTGAATGTAATGTCTTCTTCTTGGCCCTTTGCCATGTGGGGCATTGACATGATTGGAAAGGTCGAACCGACTGCTTCAAATGGCCACAGATTCATCTTGGTAGCCATTGATTACTTCACCAAGTGGGTTGAAGCAGCTTCGTATGCAAACATCACCAGACAAGTGGTAGCCAGATTTCTGAAAAGAGACATCATCTGTCGATATGGAGTGCCCGAGCAAATCATTACTGACAATGGTTCCAATTTGAACAACAAAATGATGGCAGAACTGTGTCGGGACTTCAAAATCCAACATCACAACTCTTCTCCTTACAGGCCAAAGATGAATGGCGCTATTGAGGCAGCTAATAAAAACATCAAGAAGATTGTGCAGAAGATGGTGGTTACTTACACAGACTGGCATGAGATGCTACCATTTGCCTTACATGGGTATCGAACCTCAATCAGAACATCCACTGGAGCAACTCCTTATCAGCTTGTGTATGGTATGGAAGTTGTCCTGCCGGTTGAAGTTGAACTACCCTCCTTACAGGTATTGATGGATGTAAAGCTGAATGAAGCAGAATGGGTCCGACCGCAGTACAATCAACTGAATCTGATCGAAGAAAAGAGATTAGCTGCAATTTGTCATGGGCAGCTTAATCAGAAAAGGATGAAGAAAGCCTTCGATCAGAAAGTCAGGCTTCGGGAATACCAAGTAGGAGATCTCTTGCTGAAAAAACTTCTTCCTCCTCATACAGACCACATGGGCAAGTGGACTCCGAACTACGATGGTCCATTCATAGTGAAGAATTTCTTCTCTGGTGGAGCATTGATGCTCTCTACTACGGATGGTGAAGATTTCTTATCCCTGTGAATTCAGATGCAGTTAAAAAATACTTCGCATAAAAATGACCCGCTGGACATAAAAACAGAATATAAGTCCAGACAAAAATAGGGCATCTCGGCGAGTCAAAAATAGAATAAAAGACTCGGGCAAAAATAAGGGAAAATTGAAAAGAAAAAAAAAGATACACCCGCTGAGTTGAAAAGCCACATTGGACAACTCAGGAAAAAATGGGTATCCCGGTGGATTGAAAACCCGCAAGGGCGATCCACGCAAAATTAGGGAATAAGCGAACAACTGCATTCTGAATTCATCTGTATCACTCACGACACGGTAAGCTTCGAAAGGATAAAGCATCAGTCAGAATCAACCTTCTTCAGAAAGCAAGATAAGAAGAACATCAAGGTCATACAGGTCATAGCAAAGAAATCTCACCGGAAGCATCATCAACTTTGCCAGCGCTTTTACTTTTCTCAATTTATAGCAATCCCCTCATTTCAGGGGATTTGTTTCTTTAACTGTATTTGCCAATTCAGGGCACCCAGATTAATAAAATCAAAATTTTCAGTCACATCTCGTTTTGTACATTTTTGTTTCGTTTGCAAAATGTCCAATATTCATGATATAATATTTGCATAAAACAAATGAGCCATTTTTAATAAATGCTTCCAGGAAATATATTTACTTTTAGGAATATCTAACTCCTATGATGGAATCCGGTAAGGGATACCTCGGGATGCTTGTGTGTTTCTTTGTCTTAACAGGTTGCAGGTATTCAATACGCAACATGGGGCATCCCAAGCACACTTCCTCAGCATACCTCCTCCCCAAGCAGTACCTAGAATGCTTTTTCCCAGCGGAATTGTTAAAGCCTCCTCATCCCCAGCACAAATCCATTCGAAAGGAGCATCCCCAGCCAAGTTCCCCACAGAGTTTCCAGCCTCTCCCCAGAAGAGCAATGCCTGAAACCCTTATACAACAAAGTGATGAAAGCTTCTTTCTCCCCAGCTGAGTTCTCCTTACAGAGTAGATCAACCAATGATCTATTTCCCCAAGCAGAGTTATATCTCCTAACAGATCCGTCAATGATCTCCCTCAGCTGGGTTATCCCTCCAAACAGATCAACCAGAGATCTTCAGTGGGATCCAAATCTCGGATCGTTTTCTCTTTTGCATAATCATAGCATTCGCATCATATTCAAAAAATAAGTGTAGCATTCCGTCTAACACGGAGCATTACGGCAAAAATCAAACATATTGCATGATCACAAGCCAGGTTCGAGCCAGTCACCTTCGATTTTGATCAGCAATATATAAAAGCTCACATCCCCTGCAAATAAAAGCCAACGCGTCCCCTTTGCACTCTCCAACACAAATGCCTGTTTTGTTCGACACTCGTCCATGTCATATCATCCCCTGCAGATATAAGCCAAAACATCCTCTTTACATTCTCAAATACAAATACCTATACATACCATTTTTGACACTCGTCCGTGTCACTTTTCCCCAGCACGGTTGTCAAAACACTTGTTGCCAATCAAACACTTGTTTATAACACACTCCTTTCGACACCCGTCCGTGTCATCCCCACAGGTCACCGGAACACCTTTTACACTCTCACATACAAACATTTGTTCATAACGTATACATTCTCTTTTGACACCCGTTCGTGTCATACTTTTCTCAGCAAGTTAAACACTCGTTTGTGTCTTGCTCATACTTCACCAACAAAATTCGTACTCACTTATATAGGAGTCTTTGATACTCATCTGTATCATGTATATATATCATTCCTCAAACAGATTTGACACTCGTCCGTGTTCTTTGTTAACCAGTTGGTACTCATCCGTATCATCATCTCTGAACACGCGTCAGCGTTTGTTTCTACTGATACTCGTCCGTATCATGATCTTAAGGATGCTCATCCGCATCTTTAATCTATACACAACATCAAAACACTTATACCTTCTATTCTGGAAGGCGTAAACACTCGTCCGTGTTTACCATTCCCCAGCAGAACAACTTTTCTCATATCCGACATTCGTCCTATGTCGTGATACTTTCAGCAGCCATCCCCTGTCAGGTGATCGTCCTTCATCTTTGGATGACCGTCCCTCATCCTTTCCCCAGCGGAATCTCCATTATTGGAACCCTTTTCTATCCAGCATTCGCCCTATGTCGTGATAAAGAGTAGCCGTCCCCTGCTAGGTGATCGTCCTTCACCTTTTAATGACCGTCCTTCATCATATTTTATCCGATGGTCGTCCCCATCATTGATCTTGTTATTCGACATTTGTCCTATGTCGTGATAAACCCCGAGAGTAGTTGTACCCTACTAGGTGATCGTCTTTCACCTCTTGATGATCGTCCTTCATCATGCTTATCCGATGGCTGTCCCTATCGTCGACCTTTTCTATCCGACATTCGTCCTATGTCGTGATAAAGAGCAGTCGTCCCCTGCTAGGTGATCGTCCTTCACCTTTGATGACCGTCCCTCATCATTATTTTGTTTATTCTTTGAACCGATGGTCGTCCCCATCGTTGTTCACTTTACTTTGCAAACCTGATGGCCGTCCCCATCATTACCTTTACTTTAATCCCCAGAAAACCTTGTTACTTTGCTTGATGGCCGTCCCCATCATGATCTCTTTATTTCCCCAGCTTGTCGGTCGTCCCCGTCATTGCTTTATCCCCAACAGTCGTCCTCTGCTTGATGGTCGTCCTCCATCGCCTGCATTTGATAATCATACTTTACTACCTTTTACAATTTATATCCCTTTTTTTCTTCTCCCCAGTGAGTGCAAATTTTGGACTGTCTTTGGTATTCAACCACAAGTTATCTTATTTGTCTGTTAAGCCAGGCGCTTACACCCTGCACAGCTAACTCATGTTTGAATAGGGGCAGCTGTAAACACCCCAAATTTTCCCTCACTCATTTTCACACCATGGCTTGTGATCTTTCAATTTTGCATAAACATAAGCATACCACATCATATTGCATATTTGTTTCATCTGCATAGTTCAAGTTCATCTACAACCAGGGTTTGTGATTTGAGCAATCCAAGATCCCATCTGAGCCACTCCAAAGGCCTCAAATCATTCCAATAGGGTCCATGTGTGTTCTATCATCATTTTGTGCCTCTCAAAGTTCAAATAAGTCAAGAAATCACAAGAACTGGAAAGCATGGAAGCAGAGCTAGGGTTTTCACTACACAGATGACCAAAATTAGGGTTTTGGTTTCAAAGGCCTCAACACCAAATTTTTGGTTTCTAATGCTCTTAAGATGTTATAAGGATCATGTGTACCAAGTTTGATGAAGAAATTCATTGTGGAAGTCATTTGTTCACTGGGTAACTTCTTGAACATGTCAGAGCAAAATCAGGGAATCTGAGGTCCCCAACAATGGAACCAAACGTGTATTTTCATAAAATTGAAGTTCTATGATCTTTATTTGATCATTGAAGTGCTTGGAAGTTCACAAAATTGAAGAAAATTGAGCTAAACCAAAAGTTGCCAAAAATGGAAATGACTTGTAATGGAAACTTTCCATTTTGGGAAAGTTCTTCAACCTCCTCTTTCTTAATAAAAAATGCTTCAAATGAAAAATTATTGGTCATGAAAGTTGTAGATTAGGTCTTTCCCTTTTCAAAAAGTACAAGAACATGTTCTAATTCATTGTGGAACTCAAGTTATGATCCTTCAAAGTTGGCAAAAATCACATAATTTTCACATTCATGCCAAAGAGGGATTTTTGCAAATTCACTTGCCAAGCTTCTAAGTGACCTCTAATTGACTTCTAAACATCATAACAACATCACATGACTCATTTTGATCAGAATTGGCCCAAGAATTATGCATTTTCATGCCTTGAACTTCAAGAAAATTCAAAAGGGCCAAAACTTCTCAAATTTGCAAAATGGTATAGATCTTTCCATACACTTGTGCCAGCATGCCAAATCTGTTTCCATGGTCCTCCTTGAACTCAGCTGAGGCCAGACACCCCTTGCAACCAGGCCTGCCATGACCTATACCTCAAGTACAACCAAACTTGACTTTTTGCATTTCACACCATACCATTCAGCATAGCCCACAACAACTCTTCTGACCTATCATAGCTTCACATACATTCCCTAAGGATCACATTTCATAACATCTTGGAGCTTGAAACATCCCACACACTCAGATTGCCAAAATCCCTCCCAAACTTCATCTCTTCGAAATTCATAAACCAGCCATCAAAAATTTCAAGCAAACTTCACCAATCATCTCCATACACCCTCCAGATCATTTCCCAACCATTAAACAAGCATGAAACCTCAAGAATCAAAAACATGATTTCACCCCCCCTTGAACTGAAACTTCAAAACAGCCCAAATAAATTCCTTCCAAGCATCAAAGCATCCTAGGGAGGTCCATTGGCACCAAGGAGAGGCCAAGATAGCTCAGACTGAGAAAGCTCAAGCTCAGGTATCATCAAGAACAAATTTTCCAGAACTTGTATTTTTTGTTAAAGAAATGTTCTTCATGCTTCACTGATCACACTGCACCTTTTACTTTTGAAAATGATTGAATATTGAGCCTGTATCATGCTTCTGAAACTCTTGCAATTTTTATGTTTGGATTCGAATCTCATGTTTGATGCAATATAAATGTGGTTTGAGGGTTGATTCTTGTTTAGAATGATTAGGAGAGTTGATTTGGAAAGTTAGAGCACCTAATTTGGCCTAGGGAAGAAATTGGGATTTTGGTCTTGCCGGAGAAGATGACCGGAGCTTGCTCCGGTCACCTGAAAGTCATTTGGGTTTGTAATTAGGGTTTAGTTGCCCAGTTTGAATTCTGGCTGTAGGATGGTGATTAGCGCGTAAATGTGTGGCCTGGATCATTTCAGTTAACCCTAATTTTCAATTCATTTTTATTTCATTTTTCTTGCATATTTATTTTAAAATAGTTAGAAATATCCCAAAAATATTTCCTTTTGCATTTTTTTTTCAAATATTTTTCTTAATCAGAAAATGATTTTTATTTTAATTTTTGCACATAAAAAGTATTTTTAAAATATTTAAATGTTTATTTTAATTAATAAATGGAAATTAATTAACTAAAATAGCATTTAGGTTTCTAAAAATCACAAAAAAAATCATGTTGCATCTTAACACATTCAGAAACATTTTCAAACCCCTCATACAAATTTCATTTTGGTTTTGATCATCATTTGATAATTTTCTTTGAATTTAGGGTGCATAAAATCACATTTTTAAACCCTAACCTTTGAAAAATCTTTTCTGCCTAACCATGAAGGGTTTGAAGTTGGTTCTTTTTGCATTGTTTTACACATATCATGTAGTATCTAGGATATTTTTGGCATGAATTTATCTTGCATTTTCAATTTGTTTGGCATTTTAAATAAAGGATCACCCAAAAAACCCTAGAATCTTAGGAAATTCATAACTCCTTCTAGGTTTAGTTTCTGACCTCCCCCTTTGGATGGTAACCTAGTATAGATTTAGAGTTCCTTTGAGTGCATTTTCAATTTTTTATATTGTGCATTGCTTCTGTTTTGGTCATGTGCATCTCATACTTCCAAAAAACCCTAATTTTACATGTTCACTTGCATTCATCTTGCATATGCATCCATACATGAACTTTCCATGACATTTCATGCATTCATATGTCATCTTAGGAATCTTAGGACATGTTAGACTCATGCTTGATCATTTCTTCATTCATTTGCCATGATTTGCATTCATTTCCTTTCATTAACTTTCATGAACTTTCAAACTTCAAAGCATGCCTACATGACATCTCATTCTTTGTATGATCATTCATATGCACTTTGTATGCCTTTGCATCATCTCACATGAAATTAACATTGCATAAACACTTCTGACTTTGGTCATTTCATCTCATTGCATCTCATTTCATTTCATTTCTTTATGCTTTGAACTTTATGCATTCATGCTAACATTTTCAGGTGGTAAGTTACTTTGAGAAGTGGATTTGCCTTCACTTCTCATTTCTCTTCATCTCTTTCATATGCATCTTGCTTGTCCTTGAGTGAGTTTGCTCACTTGTGTTCATCTCTCACTTTCTTTCTTTAAGTTACTTGTCTTCTTCAATGAAGTAAGTAACTTATTTCTTCTGCTTCTTCCTCCTTTCATCTGCCCCTTCCATTGGTGGCTTCCTTGAATATCTTTCTCAAGCCTTACAAACCATAGGAACATCCAAGCATGATAATAATTAGGGTTGTGATTAGTCCCCCTTAGTTTTTTCCTTTGAGTCTCCTTGAGTCTCTCTTTTCATCTTCATAATAAGATACTAAACTCTTAAAGTTTTAGGACTTTGGAACTAGGGTTATGCCTGCATATTTCTCTTAGGATGGAGTGTATAACTTTAATATTAAGTGTTAAACCTTTAATTTGATTAAACCTCTTAGTCAAATCACCTTAATAACCATCAAGACTTTATCTTGTAACTTGGGCCTTACATTAGGGTTCTAATTCTTCCTTTATGGTTAAGAAGGACTAACCCTAGTGTTTAATGGACAAGTCCTCCTCAAGTTGTCTTACAAATCATAAAACACACTTCTTAATTTCACCTTTAATTAAGATCCATTTAATAAAGGCTTGTTTTGTCATGAATTTAATCCCTAACCATGGATTAAGTTGAGGTATCTTCCTCAGCTTAAGTGTTCTCATCTATCATCCTTCTATTAGGATGGTGTAATGAGTTCACTAATCTTTGATTATGGCTTAAACTCATTACTTAACACTAAACAAAACCCAAAAACATCTAAATAATCACAAGTAGGTTAATGATCTTAATCCTACATCATCATGGCAATTAAGTTGAAATGCTTATCTCATACTTAAGTATTCTCATTATCCCTAATCAGGGAGGATATAATGAGTTTACAAGCCCTTGATTTAGGCTTAAGCTCATTAACTTATGCAAAACACCAAAAACAATAACAAAACTGAAAACACAAAACAAACAATAATTGTCTCCTCCGGGATTCTTTTCTCATCATACTCACTCACAAACGAGAACTTGCTTCTTCTGTCTAATGCAAGACAATTAACACTCAGGCCAGACGAGTCATACACTTGAGCATAGACAAGTAAGCAGCAGTCAATTCACCTTTCAGTCTCTTTCAGTTGAACTACGGTGTTCTGACTTCCTCATTGCACGAGAGGATACGTAGGCATAACTTAACGGTTATCGAACAAAAGTCTCTGTGTCTTCCCCCCTCTTCCAGCATTCTTTTCTAAGCCTCAATCTTGAGCAATTCAAACCCTTTTGCACTGACACTTGTATATTCTTTTCTTAGCTTTTGCACACAGATAGCACATACATTACCCCTTTTAAACACAATCTTTTAAGCGTGGATCCCTTCGAGTACGACGGACAATCTGGGTGCTAATACCTTCCCAGGTTGTAACCAACCCCCTTTCTCAGTTTCTCTGGTTCGCAACTGTCTTATCCATATCTTTCTAGGTTTATGCAGCATTACCTTTCCTTCGGGATAAAAATTCCTAGCTGGCAACTCTGTTCATCTTCACTTCATTTCTCCTTTCGCCGACCGTTCGCGTCTGTACCCTATCTGACCAGGTGTCTTTTCGGGGGAGCGACATATAGGATGCGTATTTTAAGAATTGACAAATCATAAATAAAATGTCATTATGTACTTCCGCACCTGTTGCTGTTTTCTCTTTTCGCTTTTTCAGAAAATGGTAATTCCTAAAAAAATATAAATATTAAAACAAACATTTTTCAAAACTAATTTGCAAAAACATTCTTTTGCATTCTCTAAATGTGTTTTATCTATATCATCATCACTGAGATTAACTGTTTTAAACCCCATTGAAACAAGTGATCTAATGCCTTCTCCCAACTTTGAGTTCCCGGTATTTGGAGCTGAAAAGGAAGATGACAATAAAATTCCATAAGAGATCTCCAGAATGCTCAGACACGAGGAGAATTCCATTCAACCTTACAAAGAACCGTTGGAAATGATCAACTTGAGTTCAGAATAGGAAAGAAAGGAAGTAAAGATTGACGCATTACTCAGTTCGGATGAAAGGAAAAGCCTGATCTTACTTCTCAAAGAATTTCCCGATGTATTTGCTTGGTCCTATCCGGACATGCCAGGGTTGGAGACCAACATCATGGAACATCATTTACTGTTGAAGCAAAAATGCTCTCCAGTCAAGCAGAGATTGAGAAGAACTCATCCAGACATGAATATCAAAATCATGGGTATTTCCAATAACATTGACTTCAGGGTTGATGTGGGGCCCAAACTCTGGTGGATTTGTTTGCGGCTGATTGCGCGTGTTGTTACTAGTACCTCTAGTGCCTACATGGTTATCTACTGGAGTTTGCCGCTCGACTTACTCCCTTAATCGTTCATGGGTCTATGTTAGCCCAATCATCACAGCCATGAATTGATTCATCTGAGTCCTCACTTATGTCCTCATATCACTCATCTGAGTCCTCACATCTGTCAGTTCTTGTTGTAACTGATCCATTTGTAGGCTCGGAAGGTTGTTACGGGTCGGGTATCTATGGATGCAATTGACAGGAAAAACTCTTATGCGAGCAATATTTCCTGAAACACACAACAAAGTGAGAAAACAACAACAAAAACACCTGCAAAAACAGAGAGTGAAGTTAGCATGCAATGCAGTATGTCTATTTGTCTTCAAAGGGTATCCGGTTTGGTTTTTTGGTTTTTTACCTTCCAGACCTCTGAGAATGATGAAGATGTTGAAGAGAAATGAAGTCCACAAGTAGATCCAGGTAACACATAAACCATAACATTACAAAATGCCAAAATACATGGTTTATGATTACAACAAGTTCCCATGGTGGGTTAGAATACAATCAAGTCAAGAATACAAACAAAATCACCATAGAGAATTAAAGTACAACCAAAATAAAATACAAGTAAAAGAGAAATCAAACATCCAACCCAAATTCATCCTCCTTGACTTCCTTCAGGAGAGCATCAGTCACTGGTCCAACTGGATGCTCTGTGATAGTCCTGATGAGAAGGTTTCTGGTTGCAATGGCACTTATCATTTTCTGGTACTTGTCTTGTTCTTTTGATCTCTTCAACCCCGCCCGGAGTTTTGGCTCGGAGATTTCCTTATATGCTGCTAACAGTGCTTCCTGACTCTTCTTCTCATTGGCTTCCAGCTGCTCTATCTTAGCATGTGTCTTCTGATCTTCTTGCAGGCGGGCTTCAGTTATTCTGATCCATCTAGCCTGACTCTCTTCCAGATAGTGTTCAGCTCTGGCTTCTGAATCTTGGCTTCTTTGCAAGCATTCTTCAATACTAACTCCCCTGCTCGGGATTTTCTGATGAAGTCCTCTGTTTTCTCTATCTTAGTCACATGCTTGATTCGGAGCTTTTCTAACCTCTCATTGTCCAGACGACTATCATTCCTTTCCCAAAGGGTCTTCTTCAAGGCTTCAGTGAGCTGAGCATTTCTTTCTTTCAACTTTTCAAATTCCTCCAGGCTTACTGTGGCTACAGGCTCTACTGCTGATGGCCCTGGCACATCCTCCATAGTGAATGGCATACGAGTAATCTGTCCTCTGATGCGAGACCATTCAATGTACTGAGCTGAAGCTATGTTGTTATGCTTACCCAGAATAGCAGTCCCTTTAGTTTGTATGTGGTCTCAAGCCCAGGCTGCGTGTCAGACGGTGGCATGATTGTTCAGAAAGGCACAATAAAGAAACTATGTTAAGTCCTGCTCCCTTGGTGGATGTATCAATGCATATCCCAACTGTCTTTTGAAAAGCAAAGGATTGTAATTGATGCAACCTTTTACTCCAATAAGTGGCACATTTGGGTATTGCCCACAACTTGTAATTATGTCTCTGCCCTTGGTGTTTTGAGTACACCGCCTGATATCTTCTGAAGTAAGGGCAATCAACCTCTTAGCCCAATTCCTTGACTGATGTGGATTCAAGAAAGCTTCCGTCTTCGGCAAATGTCTTATCAACCAACTGTAGAAAAGGGGTGCAAAACATCTGACCAATCTTCCCTCTGCTTCTCATTCCTCTGATGTACTGAGTAGTAGAAATCTCCCAACAAGGTAGGTATTGGATTCCTGAGCATAAAGATATGGATAGCATTCTTGCTTACAAACTTTGGCTCGTCTGCAAATAAAACGATGCCATATATACTAAGAGCCAGGGGAGCACAAACAGATTCCCAACTTCCTATTGTAGCCTGCTTTGTAGCCTGAGTAACTAAGAAATCCAGATGGAGGCCTGGGATTCCAGCCTTGGTGGTAATATGCTCACCAATGATAGTTTCTTCCAGATGTAGAGCCTTAGCCATGTCTTCATTCTTAGGAGCAGTCATCTCAGGGTTAAAAGGGATTCCTCTTCTGATAGGGACACCCAACAACATAGAATACTCTTCCAACAGAGGGCCTATCTGAAAGTCTGAGAAAGTGAAGAAACGGAGAGGAGGGTCATAGAACTGAAGACAGGTGTGAACCATGCTCCTCTGTGATGCATCCAAGTCCATGATCATGTCCAGGATACCACCATAATGCTCTCTGAATAATGGGACATAATCAGGAGTGATAAGAGTCGGTATCTTCCTGATGCCTGCTAGAGGGTACTCAAAGAAATGGTATGTGATGTTGCTCTTCCTAGTTGAATCCATACTTACAATGGGTGCTGATGAAGATAACTGAAGGAGATAAATTAAGAAGATAGCTGAAGAGGATGGTTGAAGCAGATATCTGAGCAGAAGAACGGTCAAAACCAAACCAAAGAATATGTGGATACCCTGTAAAACAAATAGACAAAATGTCAAATGATGCAGTATGATGTATGCTGAATGATATGCAAGGGTTTGTGATCAGGTGTTGGATTGTCAGTTGCTTTTGATAGGGTCCATGAGTGTTCAAAATTCTGGATAAAGGTCTGAGAACCAGTAACCAGGTGGGGGACTCAAATAAAGAGTCACTTGTCCAGGGTTTCATAGAATTAGTCCAAAGTAGTGTAACCTTAAAACAATTCTAGTAACAGGGTATGATGAGGCCAAGGGTTCCTGCAAACCTATAAACAACCCCACCCACTCACAGGTATTGTTCTAGAACAAAGATCCTCAGATTCGGATCTATTATGAGAAGTGTAAACACTTCTAACCCAGAGGTACAGTGTTTACCCTAATCATAAAGAATTCTCCTCTAATTCACCTCAGATGCTGAAGGTCATCTAAAAAGGTCATCCAGACTTAGCAGGCTTCCCAGATAGCCCTAGCACTATAGGAGATTTGTAGCACAGAGTTCTCAAGAAGAAACCCATGTCTGAGCCGTGTTTTCATATTCCCGCACCAGACCGAAATGGAATGGGAAAGAATATGAATCCACTATAATCCTATGTCTATCACTCAGGCCTTTTTGTTGGACCTTTCTCACTAGAATACCCCTCCCACCAAGGCAAACCAACAAATCCAGCATAGATGATATGATAATAAAATTAAATGCATAAAACGGTAAATGAAAGCGATAAAGTAAATGAAGTAAATAAAGTTGTACAGAAAGCAATAAATAAAGCAAACACAAAAAACACATAGCACACAACACCCCCAATAAACACAAACAAACAAGCGCTAGGCGAAACCCACAAAAGAACCAGAAGCCTTGGTTGCAAAGATCCCCAGCAAAGTCGCCAAGATGTCGCTCCCCCGGACTCTCGTCCCGGTGCAGACGCGGACGGTCGATGATGTTGGAGGTTGAGTTGAATAGAGTCGCCAGCTAGGCATTTTTATCCCGAAGGAAAGGTAATGCTGCATAAACCTGGAAGGGTATGGATAAGATGGTTGCGAACCAGAGAAACTGAGAAAGGGGGTTGGTTATGACTTGGGAAGGTATTAGCACACAAATCATCCGTCATACTCGACGGGATCCATGCTTACTTGATTGTGTTTAAAAAGGGGTAGTGTATGTGTTGACTGTGTATAAAATCTAGGGAGAAAAGGATGTACAGAGTTTCAATGCAAAGAAGAAAGGATGAGATGGTCAAGACTGAGGCTTAGAAAAGAAAGCTGAAAGAGGGGGGAGACAAAGAGACTTTTGTTCGATAACCGTTAAGTTATGCCTACGTATCCTCTCGTGCAATGAGGAAGTCAGAACACTGTAGTTTGACTCAAAGAGACTAGAATGATTTTGTTGTGAACTGCTCGATTGTCTATGCTCAAGTGTGTGACTCGTCTGGTTCGAGTGCTAATTGTCTTGCATTAGACGAAAGAAGCGAGTTCTCGTTTTCAGAGTGAGTGTGATGAGAAAAAGAATCCCGGAGGAGACGTTTATTGTTTGTTTTTGTGTTTTCAGTTTTTATTGTTTTTGGTGTTTTGCATAGGATAATGAGCTTATGCCTAAATCAAGGGTTGTAAACTCATTATATCCTCCCTGATTAGGGATAATGAGCCTACTTAAGTGTGAGATAAGCATCTCAACTTAATCACCATGATGATATAGGATTAAGATCATTAACCTACTTGGTAATTATTAAGTGTTTTTGGGTTTTTATTTAGTGTTATCTAATGAATTTAGTCCCTAACCATGGCTTAAGTTGAGGTATCTTCCTCAGCTTAAGTGTTCTCATCTACCATCCTTCTCTTAGGATGGTTTAATGAGTTCACTAATCCCTTATTAGAGATTAAACTCATTACTTAACACTAAACAAAAACCCAAAAACACTTAATAATTACCAAGTAGGTTAATGATCTTAATCCTATATCATCATGGTAATTAAGTTGAGATGCTTATCTCACACTTAAGTAGGCTCATTATCCCTAATCAGGGAGGATATAATGAGTTTACAACCCTTGATTTAAGCTTAAGCTCATTATCCTATGCAAAACACCAAAAACAATAAAAAACTGAAAACACAAAAAAAAACAATAAACGTCTCCTCCGGGATTCTTTTTCTCATCACACTCACTCTGAAAACGAGAACTCGCTTCTTTCGTCTAATGCAAGACAGTTAACACTCGAGCCAGACGAGTCACACACTTGAGCATAGACATGCGAGCAGTTCACAACAAAATCATTCCAGTCTCTTTGAGTCGAACTACGGTGTTCTGACTTCCTCATTGCACGAGAGGATACGTAGGCATAACTTAACGGTTATCGAACAAAAGACTCTTTGTCTCCCCCCTCTTTCAGCTTTCTTTTCTAAGCCTCAGTCTTGAGCATCTCACCATTTCTTCTTTGCACTGACACTCTGTACATCCTTTTCTCCCTAGCTTTTATACACAGTCAGCACATACACTGCCCCTTTTTAAACACAATCAAGTAAGCGTGGATCCCGTCGAGTACGAAGAACGACCTGGGTGCTAATACCTTCCCAATTCGTAACCAACCCCCTTTCTCAGTTTCTCTGATTCGCAACTGTCTTATCCATACCCTTCCAGGTTTATGCAGCATTACCTTTCCTTCGGGATAAAAATGCCTAGCCGGCAACTCAATTCAACCTCAACCTCCAACATCACCGACCGTCCGCGTCTGCACCGGGACGAGAGTCTGGGGAGCGACACTACCCAATAAATCCGGTAGTTTAGAATTCTTTTAACCTCTACAGATTTTTTCTGCCTAGTAAAAAGGTAGTAGAGGTTATATCTTTTTGTTGTGCTCCTACCCAGTAAATCCGGTAGTTGTTAATTCTTTTAACATCTACAGATTTTTCTACCTAGTAAACAGGTAGTAGAGGTTATCTCTCTCTGCTTTTGCTCCTACCCAGTAAATATGATAGTTTTAGATTTCTACAGATTTTTCTACCTAGTAAACAGGTAGTAGTGGTTATCCCTCTTTTTTTTATCCTATCCAGTAAATTGATACTTGAGTCCCTCATTTTCATATCTCCTACCCAGTAAATCGGTAGTTGATGATTCTTTTCCAACTCGGTATTCCTCTATTTTTGGACTCGAATACTTTGTTTGTTTTATTTTCCCTGGCAGAGTATTTACTAATCCTCGTTGAACCTTTTACCTTGATTATATCATTATTTTGTGTCCCCAAGCTTTTTCTTTCCTCTGATGGTCATTCTCCCCACAGAGATCTTGGGTTTGCATATCATATTCATATCATGTTCTCTTAGGACAAAAATTGGGTTTTCCGTATTTAAGTCTCTCCCATCTTGTAGAGACGAAGATGTCAATCTTCATTTCTCCAGATTGAAGAAACTTAAATAGGGGCAGTTGTAACACCCTAATTTTTGCCCTAAGTTTTCTTCGCATTTATCTGCATCTTGCATAACAAACATGATCGCACTAGTTGCTCGGTTCTTCATGGGTGTAGATTTATGTCTCATAGGGGATCACCGTTGCCTTTAATTTCTTTATTACTTTATGTTTACTAACCATTAATTAAAATCCAAAAATATTTTTGTTTTCTTTCACTAACATTTTCAAGAAGAGGAACAATTGAAAATGCCAAAAATAACAGTCCTGCAGCTTGAGTAAAATTTCACAGACAAAAGTCGAAGTTGATCCGCAAGTAATTTAAATTTTTCTGATCAAGGATTTCCCAAATTAATTGATTCATTCAAGTAATTCCAAGGTTCATGTGTTTATTTCCATGTCTTCTTCGACGTACAAAAGAATCGAGCCATAACAACCAAGCAATCATGTTTGAACAAAAAATTCAAATTTATGCTTGGTTAATCGGTTAACCATTTCCAGTGTATTTTGGTTAACCGGTTAACCAGTGTGAAATTTGAATTTTTCATTCAAATTCAGCACCCTTGGATCATTGATCTCATTTGGAATATTCTAGATCCATTACCCTTTGATTTCTCTACATCACTTTGATCATTTCCTACCATAAACCCTCACTAATCACCACTCTTTTCCATTTCCCACCAAATTTTCAATTACCAAACCTAATTTTAATTACCAAAGCAAGCTCCATTCTACCAAATTCCCATACCTAAGGACTTTAAATATCACTCTAATTTCAAAATTTCAACAAGCTTTAGAGAGCCAGATTCACCTTGCAAAAATTTCAATAAGCTTTTGAGAGCCAACAAATCTCTTACAAAATACTCCCCCAAAACCAAAAATTCACTAAAGCTCTTTTTCTTTCTTTTTGAAGTTATCAAGAGTTCACATTGAATTCTTGATTAACTTGAGCTAAACCTTCATCCTATTGTTTTCTTGTTCATCAATTTCAGTAGATCTAGCTTGATTTGGTCCAATTTGAAGAAGTGCTTTTGGTAATTCACTCTTTCCATAAACCCATACTCACCATCAACATTCAAGATGTAGATCTTTGGTACCTTTAATTCTAGATCCTTTAGATCTTAATTTGTTGTTTGATTGCAGGGATTTCATTGTATTTTAGTTTTAAAATTCGTGCAAATTCATATCATGATCATCAAGTGTTTGAAAAAAGGTTTTGAAAATGGATCATGCTGAATTTCAGCATTTTTTCTGCTACTGGTTCAGTGTTAACCGGTTAACCATTTTCAGTGTAATTTGGTTAACCGGTTAACCAGTGTAAAAAGGTGCAGGTTTTGAAAACTGATTGCGTTAACCGCTTAACCATTTCCAGTGCATTTTGGTTAACCGGTTAACACGAGTCAGAAGCTGTTTTTGGCTTGTTTTAAGCTTCTTTTTGGTTACTCTTTCTTCTTCTTCTTCCCCTTTTAATTTTTACCTTGGGAAGCACTTTTGGGAGTGATTTCTCTTTAATTTCAATGAACTCTGGGTGTAGATTAGATTAGTTAATGTTCATTAATTCAAAACTACCTTTAAGTGAATTATTTAATTCATTTATGGTACTTTGTATTAGTGATACATTTTCATGCTTGAATCCACCAAGATGAGTGATTAAACTTAAGGATGGAATAATACCATGAGTGTGAATCAATTTGGTATTCATCTTTAGTTTTGTGCGGTATTGCGTTCGGATAGAGATTTACATATCGTTTATATCGCATGCATTAACACTAACATTGTTCACCTTAATTGGTGGTGGCCAACCTCATTTGTAGGGTAATTACTACGTAAATTACTCGACGATTGTTTAACATAGACCTAAATGTGTCCCGAATTTGGAATAAAAATCCAATTGGATACTTGCACTTTCACGGACCGGACCTCTTGTTGGTCGCGTAATCCCAAAGCGTTTGATCATATTGCATTAAGAATAAAGACTTATGAATGTTTGATGCGTAGATGATTTGGGTCTCCCAATCGCCTTTAAAATTTCATTGAATTTGATTCGGTTTACCTTGATTAATCGCTACAATGTAAGATACTAAACGAATCCGGTTGCCTTTCGATTTTGGTTGTGGTTGATTAAGTTCACCATACCATTATTATATATGTCGCTCCCCATAAATGAGACTAACTCAAATAAGGTACAGACGCGAACGGTCGGCGAAAAGGATGAAATGAAAAGAGTCGCCAGCTAGGCATTTTTATCCCGAAGGAAAGGTAATGCTGCATAAACCTAAGAGAAGATATGGATAAGACGGTTGCGAACCAGAGAGACTGAGAAAGGGGGTTGGTTACAACCTGGGAAGGTATTAGCACCCAGATTTTCCGTCGTACTCGACGGGATCCACGCTTGAAAGATTTGTGTTTTAAAGGGGGTAGTGTAAGTGCAATCTGTGTATAAAAGGGCTGGAAAGGGATATACAGGTGTCTGTGTAAAAGGAGTGTAAAGTGAAGTATGTGAAGTGTATAAATGTACAGTGTCAGTGTAAGAAATGAATGAAATGCCCAAGATAATGAGGCTAAGAGAATAATGCTGGAAAGAGGGGGAATATACAGAGACTTTTGTTCGATAACTGTTAAGTTATGCCTACGTATCCTCTCGTGCAATGAGGAAGTCAGAACACCGTAGTTCGACCCAAAGAGACTGAAAGATGAATTGACTTGTGAACTACTTACCTGCCTATGCTCAAGTGTATGACCTGTCTGGCTCAGGTTCAAACTGTCTTGCATTAGACGGAAGAAACTAGTTCTCGTTTGTGAGTGAATGAGATGAGAAAAGAATCCCGAAGGAGACGATTATTGTTTATTTTTGAGTTTTCAATCTTTTATTGCTTCTGAAAGTTTGTCATAAATTAATGAGCTTAAGCCTAAACCAATGAATTTAGTAAACTCATCACATCTTCCCTCTGATTAGGGGTAATGAGAATACCTTAAGTGTGAAGTCAGCTTCTCACACTTAATCACCATGGTGTAGGATTAAGATCATTAACCTACTTGTGATTATTTAGATGTTTTTGTGGTTTTTGTTTAGTGTTAAGTAATGAGATTAAGCCATAATCAAGGATCAAACAGACTCATTACACCATCCTAATAGAAGGATAATAGATGAGAGTGTTTAAGCTGAGGAAAGCTCCTCAACTTAATCCATGATTAGGGATTAAACTCATGACAAAACAAAGCCTTTATTAAGTGGATTTTAGCTAATGATAAGATGATGAAGTGATTTTTAGGGTTTGTAAGACAACTTGAGGGGGACTTGTCCATTAACACTAGGGTTAGTCCTTCTTAACCAATTTAAGGAAGAATTAGAACCCTAGTGCAAGGCCCAAGTTACAAGCTTGATGTCTTGATGATTATTAAGTGGATTGATTAAAGGAGTTAAACACATCAAGGGTTTAACACTTAGGATTAAAGTTATACACTCCATCCTAATAGAAGGATGCAGGAATAAGCTTAATCACAAAGCCTTAAAGCCTTTAGGGTTTAGTCCCTGATTATGAGATGAAAAGAGAAGACTCAATGAGACACAAAGGTAAAAGCTAAATGGGGGGACTAACCAAAACCCTAATCATTGTCATGCTTGGTTGTTCCTAAGGTTTGTGAGGTTTATAAGAAAGATCTTCAAAGAAACCACCAGGAAGCAGATGAAAGGAGCCAAGAGAAGCAAAGTAACTTGCTTCATTTAAGAAGACAAGTCACTTGAAGAAAGAAAGTAAGATGAACAAGAATGAGCCAGCTCAATCTCAAGCACAATACAAAATGCAGCAATGATGCATAAAAGAGATGAGAAGAGGTTGTGAGAAGTGAAGGCAAATTCACTTCTCAAAACAACTTACCACCTGAAAAGTTAGTGAAAGAAATGCAATGCAATGCAAAATGAGATGAAATGGGATGATACAAACCAAAACCAGAAGCATGTGTGTGATGTTGATGATGCTAAGAGATGATGCAAACATGAGGCAAGGCATGAGAATGATCATACAAACATATGGATGCAAATGGAGCATTCTTAAAACCATGAACATACATAAAAAGTTATGGAATGCAAATGACATTCAACATGGCAAATGAAAGATGCAATGATCACATATGATTCTAACATGTCCTAAGATGTATTATGAATCCATTGGATGCACAAAATGTCATGGCAAGTCATGATATGCAAACAAATGGAAGATGGATGCAAATGAAAGCCCAAATTAGGGTTTATGATCAATGCACAAAACAAAATTCAAAACCAGAAGCAAACATCATGATAAAAATTTGAAAATGCACTCAAAGGAACCCTAAACCTATACAAACTCACTGCCCAAAGGAGGGGACCTAACTCTTAAACTAATGAGAGTTATGAATTTCTTAAGATTGCTAGGGTTTTAAGGTACCTTGTCAAGAAAAATGCCAAACAAATAGGAAATGCAAGATCAATTCATGCCAATTTAATCCTATAAACTACATGCTAAGCAAGATGCAATGCAAAAAGAATCATTGTCCAACTCTTAAAGGCTAGGCAGAAATGAATTTTTGAAGATTGAATCAAAATAATGCCTTGAAATGAAATTAATTCCATTAAAAATTGTCAAAAGGCATAAATATCAAAAAAGAAATTTGGTTTGAGAGTTGGAGAATGTTTCTAAATGATTTTAAATGTTTCATGAATTTTTTTGTGATTTTTAAATACCTAAAAGTATTTTTAATTAATTAATTCTCATTAATTAATTAAAAATAATCTTTTAAATGATTTAAAAATATTTTTTAATGCAAAAAATAAAAATAAAAATGTTTTTGGTTTCTGAAAATTAATAAAAGCTTGAATAAAAATTTTCAGAATTTTTTCAATGATTTTTACTATTTTTAAATAAATGAACAAAACAAATGAATTTAAATGAAAATAAAATTGAATTTAATGGGAAGTAAGCAGGATCAAGGGCCAGCATTCAAACTGGACGCGCGGGAGTTGACTGCGCGCGTCATCCAGTGGCTGAGATTCAAACTTGACTAAGGCTGATTAATTAAATTAATTAAGTGAGATTAGGGCTAAGTGACAAATCTGGACCACACACGCGCGCAGGAGATTGACTTAGTCAACCAGATCAACGTTCCACATTCAAACTTCATTTAATTACAAAATTAGGGCTAATGACTTTCAGACGACCGAAACAGTGGTTCCGGTCGTCTTCTCCGACGAGCCAAATCTCTAACTCTCTCTAAACTCCATGAAAATGAAATCTAATTGCCCAGAATCAAACCCCATTCAACACTGAATCAAAACCCCCAAACAAAAATCATTTTTCATTCACTAATCATGCAAATCGAAGCACAACATATTTAGGGCAGAAAGTTTCAGACAACTCATACATACTCAATATCCCACCATTTTCATTTTTAAACACATCATGATGAATAGGACAACATGTAGAATCAATTTATAACAAGTAAATGAAGTTCTGGAAAATTTGTTCTTGATGGATACCTGAACTGAAGTCCTTCGAACAGGAGCTTTCTGACCCTTTCTCCTATGCAAACTCACTCCTTTGGTCCTCCTGAGCTCAATGGGATGCTTCACAACTCTTGTTGATGGCTGATTTGGGAGATGGCAGAAGTTCTGTTCAAGGGGGGTGGTGATCGTGTTTTGGTTCCAGTGACTTTTAGGCTGTTTTAGTGGTTGGTTTGTGATCAGTGGAACCTCTTAAGATCAATGGTGAAGTTTGTTTATGTGTTTGAAGGTTGTGCTGAGTGTTTCGAATGGTTTTGCAAGTTGGAGCAAAAATGATAACTATGGCTTGGAGTGTGTTTCAGCATGAAGTGTGTGGTGTGTTATGCTGGCTTTGGTCCATGTATCAAAAGGTGATAGGTCAGAGAGTTGTTGGTGGCCTATGGTGATTGGTATGGGTCTTTGGCCAAAATGTCAACTTGATTTGTACTTGAGGTACGGGCAATGGTACAACTTGCTTTTTGGCTTGTCTTGGTTCAGTTGAGTTTAAGGAGAACCATGGAATTGTTTATGAGATGATTCAGCAAGTTGATCAAGGTTTGTGTAGTGTTTTGCAAATTTCACAAAGCTTGTCCCCTTTGGAAATTCTTGCAATTCAAGGCATCAAAATGCAAAGTTATTTGGCCCATTCTGAATTTTAAAGGTCATGTGATCATGTTGTGAAGAATTGGTACACATTTGAGGCCCTTAGAACACTTGATCATACCATTTTGCAAAATGCCTCTTTGGTAGAAAACTTCAAATTTTGTGATTTTGGCCAACTTTGACAAGCCATAACTTTTGATCCAAAATGAATTAGGTCAAGTTCTTGTACTTTTTGAAAAGGGAATGATCCACTCTATAACTTTCATGACCAAAGTTTTTCCATTTGAAGCATTTTTGAATCAAAAAGCAAGGGTTGAAAAAGTTTCCCAAAATGGCAATTTTCATTATAAGTCAACTTTCCCAAAAAGTCAACTTTGCAAATGACTTGAAATTTTCCAATTTTGTGAACTTCTAACATCTTCTATGATCAAATAAAGATCATACACAATCAAAATGATGAAGAACACCCTTTGGTTGGGTCATTGGGGGCCTCAGATGCCCTGATTTTGCACTGACTTGCTCAAGAAGTCAACTCTTGATCAGATGACTTCCCCATGGAATTTCTTCATGAAAATTGATATGCATTATCCCTATACCATATAGAGACCATTAGAAACAAGAATGACCAAAAAAATTGGAGTTATGGCCTCTGAAACAAAAACCATAATTCTAGGTCATCTGTGTAGTTAAACCTGGCTCTACTTCCATGCCTTTCCCAGTTCTTGTGATTCTTTGACTTTCTTGAATTTGTGAGGATATAATATGATGCTTGAACATACATGGACCCCTTTGAAGTGATTGATGACCTTTGGGGTGGCTCAAGAAGTTCTTGGATTGCTCAGATCACAAACCCTAGATGCAGATGACTTAGAAGCTATGCAGTGGATCAAAATGTGGTATGAGATGCTATGATTGAGTTTATGCATATGAAAAGGTCACAAGCCATGGTGTGAATGGGTGAGGGAAAATTTGGGGTGTTTACAGCTGCCCCTATTCAAGCATGAGTTAGCTGTGCAGGACGTAAGCAACGGTTTAACAGGCAAACAAGATAACTTATGGTTGAATACCAAAGACAGTCCAAAATTTGCACTCATAGAATGAAGAAGAAAAGGGATATAGATTGTGAAGGAAAATAAAGTATATTATAAAGTGCGGGCGACGGAGGACGACCGCCGAGCAGAGGACGACTGCTGGGGAAAGAGCAATGACGGGGACGGCCGACATGCTGGGGATATAAAAGGTTATGATGGGGACGGCCATCAAGTAAAGCTGTAAGATTCTCTGGGGTACATGTAAAAAGTAAATGAAGAGGTACGGTCATCAGGTTCATAAAGTAATGCGAACAACGATGGGGACGGCCATCGGGCTAAACTGATGAAGGACGGTCATCAGGAAAAGGAAAAGGGACCACGACGGGGACGGTCATCGGGTTAAAGAATAAATGAAATAATGATGAGGGACGGTCATCAAAGGTGAAGGACAATCACCTAGCAAGGGACGGCTTCTCCGAGGGGGAAAAGATGAGGGACGGTCATCTAAGGTGAAGGACGATCACCTTGCAGGGTACGGCTGCCAAAAATATCGCGACATAGGACGAATGCCGGATAAAAGGTCGACGATGGGGACGGCCATCGGATGAGCATGATGAAGGACGATCATCAAGAGGTGAAGGACGATCACCTAGCAGGGGACGGCTGCTCTCAAGGTTTATCACGACATAGGATGAATGTCAGATAAAAGATCAACGATGGGGGACGGCCATCGGATAAAAATGATGAAGGACGATCATCAAAAGGTGAAGGATGATCACCTAGCAGGGGACGGCTGCTAAATATCACGACATAGGACGAATGTCGGATAAAAAAGATCAACGATGGGGACGGCCATCGGACGAGCATGAGGAAGGACGATCATCAAGAGGTGAAGGACGATCACCTAGCAGGGTACGGCTGCTCTCAGGGTTTATCATGACATAGGACGAATGTCAGATAGAAAAGAAATTTTACTTTGCTGGCGACCTACTGGAGAATAGTAAACACGGACGAGTGTTTACATCCAAGAAAATAAAAGGTATAAGTGTTTTGGTGTTGTGTATAGATTAAAGATGCGGACGAGCATCCCTAAGACTACGATACGGACGAGTATCGGGTAGAAACAAATACTGACACGTGTTCAGAGATGATGATACGGACGAGTATCAACTGGTTAACAAGGAACACGGACGAGTGTTGATTCTGAGGGGACTCTTCTGGGGAAAAGTAGACACAGACGAGTGTCTAAATACAAGAAGACAAGAGTGTTTGACACAGTGTATGGATTAAAGATGCGGACGAGCATCCCTAAGACTATGATACGGACGAGTATCAGGTAGAAACAAACACTTGACGCATATTCTGAGATGATGGTACAGACGAGTACCAACTGGTTAACAAAGAACATGGACGAGTGTCGAATCTGAGAGGATATAAGTGGTGTATACAAGATACGGACGAGTATCTGTATGAGTGAAATAAGAGTAATAAGTATGAGTGGTGTATAGACGGGTATTTAACCTGTCGGGGAGAGTGACACGGACGAGTGTCAAAAGGAGAAAAGTATAGTATAAACAAGTATCTGATATACAAAGTGTTTAGGTTACTGTGCTAGGGAAGGTGACACGGACGAGTGTCAAGAAGTATCTGTAATATAAATGGTTTGTTTGTAAAGAATGCTCGGGCGACTTTACTGGGGAATGATGACACGGACGGGTGCCAAAAAGGAGTGTGTACTGGTATTGGTGAGTGTAAAGCAAATACTTTAGCTTTCTGCTGGGGATATGACACGGACGGGTGTCAAGGAATATTTGTATTTGTAAGAGAAATGTTTGGGCTCTCTGCCGGGGAATCTGGGGAGTTTTCTGTATATTATTGATGGATTGTCATTATTCACAAGTGTTTGATTCAAAACATGGCTTATGATTATGCAATATGTTTGATTTTTGCCGTAATACTCCGTACTAGACGGAATGCTACGCTTGGTGGGGTGAATATGATGCGAATGCTATGTTCATGCAAAGATACCGATCCGGGATTCAGATCCCGTTGCCGCGAAGATCTCTGGTCGATCTGTTTGAAGTAGACATCCCAGCTGGGGGTGAGATCATTGGTAGATCTGATGAGATGTACCTGCTTGGGGGAATAGGTCACTGATAGACCCATCCCTGGTAATGAGGGACCCAGCTGGGGTTTGTAGAAGCCTTCGTCACTCTGTTGTGATTCCTTCGTGTGTTGTTTTTCCGGGTAGAGGCTGAAGCTCTGTGGGGAGATGATTTCTCGTCTTTTTCACTTGGTTGTGGAGGAATAGTAAATGGTAACTCGGTTGGGGAGAAATAACAAGTGGCAACTCAGCTGGGGAGAAAACACTTCGGGTGCTAAGGCTGAGTGAGTATTGATTTGCCAGCTTGCTGGGATGAAGTTTACATGCCCCATGTCGCGTTTTGAATACCTGCAATCCTGCAAAGACAGAGAAACACACAAGTAATCCCGAGGTATCCCTTACCGGACTCCGTCGTAGGAGCTTAGACACTCCCGGGAGTAAATATATTTCCTGCAAGCACGTATACTTTAGAAACATCTGTATTTATGCAATCAGTATCTTAAAGATATCGGACATTTTGCAAATAAAACGTACGAGACGAGACATGACTGAAAATCTGATTTTATTGATTCATATGCTTCGAATTAGCAAGATACAGTCAAAGAAACATATCCCCTAAAATGAGGAGATTGTTACAAATTGAGAAACAAAATATTGGCAATGTTGACGATGCTTCAAGGAGCTTCCTCTTTGCTATGACTCGTATGACATTTGACGCTCTTCTCGTCTTGCTTTCTGAAGAAGGTTGATTCTGAAAGAAGCTTGATCCTTCTGAAGCTTACCAAGTTGTAAGTGATACAGCCGAATTCAGAATGCAGTTGTTCGCTTATTCCCTTATTTTGCATGGATCGCCCTTTCGGGTTTTCAATCCATCGGGATACCCATTTTTGCCTGAGTTGTCCAATGCGGCTTTTCAACTTAGCGGGTGTACATTTTTTTTGTTTATTTTCCCTTATTTTTGCCCGAGTCTTTTATTCTGTTTTTGACTCGCCGGGATGCCCTATTTTTTCCTGGACCTACATTCTGTTTTTATGTCCAGCGGGTCATTTTTATGTGAAGTATTTTTTAACTGCATCTGAATTCACAAGGGACGGGAAGTCTTCACCACCCATAGTGTTGAGCATCAGTGCTCCACCAGAGAAAACTTTCTTTACTACGAATGGTCCTTCATAGTTTGGAGTCCACTTGCCCCTGTGGTCTGTATGAGGAGAGAGGATTCTTTTCAGCACAAGATCTCATACTTGGTACTCTCGGTGCCTGACTTTCTGATCGAAGGCTTTCTTCATTCTTTTCTGATACAACTGCCCATGACAGATTGCAGCTAATCTCTTCTCTTCGATCAGACTTAGTTGTTCGTATCGGGATCGGACCCACTCAGCTTCGTTCAGCTTAACATCCATCAGTACCCGTAGGGAGGGTAGTTCAACTTCAACTGGTAGGACTGCTTCCATACCATACACAAGCTGATACGGTGTTGCCCCAGTAGATGTTCTGATTGACGTGCGGTACCCATGCAAGGCAAATGGTAGCATTTCATGCCAGTCTTTATAGGTAACTACCATCTTCTGCACAATCTTCTTGATATTCTTATTAGCTGCCTCAACAGTGCCGTTCATCTTTGGCCTGTAAGGAGAAGAATTGTGGTGTTGGATTTTGAAGTCCCGGCATAACTCTGCCATCATTTTGTTATTTAAGTTAGAACCATTATCCGTAATGATTCGCTCGGGAACTCCATACCGACAGATGATGTCTCTCTTCATAAATCGGGCTACCACTTGCCTTGTAACATTTGCATAGGAAGCTGCTTCAACCCACTTGGTAAAATAGTCAATGGCTACCAGGATGAATCTGTGGCCATTTGAAGCAGTCGGCTCAATCTTGCCAATCATATCAATGCCCCACATGGCAAAGGGCCAGGGTGAAGACATCACATTCAGAGGATTGGGAGGCACATGCACCTTATCCGCATAGATCTGGCATTTATGGCATTTTCTGGCATAGGCACAACAATCGGCATCCATTGTAATCCAGTAATAGCCTGATCTTAGCAACTTTTTAGCCATTGCATGCCCTCCGGCATGGGTACCAAAGGATCCTTCGTGCACCTCGTGCATCAACAAGTCTGCTTCCGTTCTATCAATGCATCTGAGGAGTACCATATCAAAGTTTCTCTTGTACAGGGAACCGTCAGTGTTCAGAAAGAAACTACCAGCGAGCCTTCTTAAAGTCTTCTTATCATTGGAAGATGCCCCAGGTGGGTATGTTTGATACTCCAAGAAGCACTTAATGTCATGGAACCAAGGCTTATCATCTTTGACAACGTCTGCTGCAAATACATACGCTGGTCTGTCTAGTCTGGACACTGAAATCCGAGGCACAAAGTTGGCAGCTTGAACTTTGATCATGGATGAAATGGTAGCTAGAGCATCTGCAAACTGATTCTCGTCTCGAGGGATATATTCAAGCTTGACCATTGTGAAGAAAGTCAATAACCTCCTTATATAATCCCTGTAAGGTATCAGATGATTCTGGTGTGTGTACCATTTGCCGTTGGTTTGATTAACTACCAGAGCTGAATCTCTGAATACAGTCAATGTCTTGATCCTGAGGTCAATGGCTTCCTCAAGACCCATAATGCAAGCTTCGTATTCAGCTTCGTTGTTAGTGCAGTTAAAGGTGAGCTTTGCCGAGAAAGGCAGGTGAACTCCCTTAGGTGTAATGAGTACTGCACCAACACCACGACCATTCATATTAACAGCCCCATCAAACATCATAGTCCATTCTTCTTCCGGGTCAGGCCCTTCAGTGTGAATAGGCTCTTCATGATCTTTTGCTTTTATGAACATGATGTCTTCATCAGGGAAGTCAAATCTCATAGGCTGGTAATCATCAATAGGTTGCTCAGCAAGATAATCAGACAATACACTGCCCTTGATGGCTTTCTGAGATGTGTACTGGATGTCATATTCTGTGAGGATCATTTGCCATCTTGCAACCCGTCCGGTAAGTGCTGGCTTCTCAAAAATTTACTTAACTGGGTCCATTTTGGAGATCAATAAAGTAGTGTGGGTCAACATATACTGTCTTAGTCGGCGAGCAGCCCACGCTAAAGCACAACAAGTTTTCTCGAGCAGTGAATAACGTTGTTCACAGTCGGTAAACTTTTTGCTTAGGTAGTAAATTACATACTCTTTTCGACCAGACTCGTCATGCTGGCCCAGCACACACCCCATTGACTCTTCTAATACTGTTAAGTACATGATTAGAGGTCTTCCTTCAACTGGAGGCATAAGGATTGGAGGCTCTTCTAAGTATTCTTTGATCTTGTCAAAAGCCCTCTGGCAGTCTTCGTTCCACCTGACCGTCTGTTCTTTCCTTAACAGCTTGAACAAGGGTTCACAAGTTGCTGTAAGGTGAGATATGAACCTTGAAATGTAGTTCAATCTACCTAGAAACCCTCGAACTTCTTTCTCAGACTTCGGTGCAGGCATTTCTTGAATAGCTTTGACTTTATCAGGGTCAACTTCAATCCCTTTCTCGCTTACAATAAATCCCAGCAGCTTACCAGATCGCACCCCGAATGTGCACTTGTTGGGGTTCAATTTCAGTTGGTACTTCCTTAAACGCTTGAATAACTTCAATAGATTTACCAGGTGGTCTTCTTCTGTGAGGGACTTGGCAATCATGTCATCCACATAACATTCGATTTCTTTATGGATCATATCGTGGAATAATGTTACCATAGCCCGTTGATACGTTGCACCAGCATTCTTCAGTCCGAATGGCATCACCTTATAACAGAACGTGCCCCAGGGTGTGATGAAAGTTGTCTTCTCCATGTCTTCAGGTGACATTTTGATCTGATTGTATCCTGAAAATCCGTCCATGAAGGAGAATACCGAGAACTGAGCCGTATTATCCACCAATACATCAATGTGAGGTAATGGAAAATCATCTTTCGGGCTGGCTCTATTCAGATCCCGGTAGTCAACACACATTCTCACTTTACCGTCTTTCTTTGGCACAGGTACAATATTAGCAACCCACAGCGGATAGCTAGTTACAGCAAGGAACCCGGCGTCCCATTGCTTTTGCACCTCTTCCTTTATCTTCATTGCCATATCTGGGCGAGTACGGCGCAGCTTCTGTTTAACCGGCGGGCAGTCCTCTTTCAAAGGCAGCTTGTGCATGACAATATCGGTGTCCAACCCTGTCAAAGTCATACGAGGTCATAGCTGTGTTGTTGTCGGTGCAGTCTGAAAGGCACTCTCTGCAAGGGTTTAAATTGTTCATTTTAGTGATCGATTTTAATCTTGTTTAGAAAAAGTGACGTAAAGTTATCATTTTGAAAACATTGCCATTTTATTTTTGTACAAAAAGACAAATGAAAAACAGTGAGCAAAAAGGAAAAGACTCATTTGCAAAAGATGTCCGATATTCATTGATTGATCTGTTTGCACAAAATTACAAGATGGCCCGATTACAAAATGAGTCTTGTCATCTTGGGCAAGATGCAAGACTTGATGCATGCTTAAAAATACAGGAAATAATAATTACTCTGCAGGAGTAACCCTTATAATTTCCTGGGAAGACCAGTTTGAGATACGGCTCCCCGGGATCCTTGGACGTATCCAGCTTTCCAGGTTGCACTCATCTTCCGACTCATCTTCCAAGTTGTTTACTGCATCGGGGGTGAGCATCCCCCCACTGATAAAACTGGGCTTCTTAGCAGCCTCTGATTGATCTTGTTGAGTTGGTTTGTAACCCAACCCAAATCTGTCCTCATTCTTCTCCACAGGCAACAGCTTGCCCCAGCCTTGGGCAGTCCCCTCTTCAACAACCTTCCTGGCTTGCTGATAAGATGTCATGGAGGTTCCAAGTACAACAGATGCTTCATTTATGTTCAGGGCCTCAAATCCCTGGCTCATGGTTTCATGGATTTCTCCATCCATCTCAATGTACTTGTACGTAGCCAGATGGCTAACAAAAATATCTTCTTCACCACAGATGGTGATGATCTGGCCCTCCCACTCGAATTTCAGCTTCTGGTGAAGGGTAGACGTAACTGCGCCAGCGGCATGGATCCAAGGTCTACCCAACAAACAGCTGTAGGCCGGCTGAATGTCCATCACGTAGAAGGTAATTTTAAAAGTCTGCGGGCCAATCATCACAGGCAGATCAATCTCCCCTAGCACTGATCTCTTAGAGCCATCAAATGCTCTCACTAACAAATTACTTGGACGCAATGCCAAGCCATCATAATCAAGCTTCACCAAGGCTTTCTTTGGTAAAACATTGAGTGAAGACCCAGTGTCCACCAGTACATGTGATAGAACAGCACCCTTGCATTCTAGGGTGATGTGTAAAGCCTTGTTGTGGTTGCATCCCTCAGTTGTTAGATCAGCATTGGTAAAACCCAATCCATGGCTGGTATTGACATTTGCTACCACGGTTTCCAGCTGATTAACGGTGATCTCCTCTGGCACATATGCTGCGTGCAAGACTTTTAGTAATGCATTCCGGTGAGCTTCGGAACACATCAGCAGGGATAGAATGGAGATTTTTGAGGGAGTTTGGTGAAGCTGATCCACCACCTTGTAATCACTCCTCTTGATAATTCTCATAAACTTGTCTACATCTTGTTCAAAAGATGTCTTCTGTGTTTCCTTGAGAATGGGTTCTTCAGATATTATACTCTTCCCCTTTGCTTTGGCAGCAGCTTCTGCTTCGGCATTAGGTCTTTGTGATTGCGAGGCAAAAAGGCGTCCGCTTCTGGTGAAGCCTCCGCCTCCCCCGACATTGTCAATCTGTGGAGAAGAGGTTGAAGAGTCAAGAGTGATTTTCTCCCCATTGCAGTAAAGGTCAGAGCCATAATGCCAAGGGATGGCATTACTGCTTTCATATGGAACTGGTCCAGGTACCGTGATGGTAACCGGACTGACTGCAGCAGAGGAGGGTGTTGAAATAGTGTGTGGATCGTAGTAGATGGTAACCGGTGACCTGGCAGGAGATGCCACTGTTTGTTGTTGAAGATTGTTGTTAGGAGGAACATATGACGGATCATAATAAATGGTGACTGCTGAGATGTCTGTTGTCGTTGTAGAAGATTCTGAATAAAGGGGTGCTGATGTTGTAGAAGAGATGGTTGTTGATATTTGTTTTGTTGAAGTGATAGATGAAGCATTTGTTGATGAGATGGAAGAATTGTTTGGAATAATTGTTGTTTCAGTTATAGGAGACTCAGGAATTGTTGTCAGAGAGATTGCTGGATTTGTAGGTGTTGATGTTGTGATTTGAAGTAGACCACTCTGGATAAGACCATCTATGCCGCTTCTCAAGTTATCACACCCGTTTACCGAAATGTTGCAATAACCGCACCCGAGCTCACACCCGGGGAACATCTGGCATTCTAGGAGTTGAGCTTTAATCTCTACCAGGGGTGTCCGAATCTGCCCAACACTGGTTATTAAGAAAGACGACTTATCTTCCTCAATAGCATTAATTCTTGGTCCTCCGTGGTTGGGCATGGGATTCTTGTTAACATTTGGCGGGGGTGCAAAGTTTAGAGCTTTAGAATCTACCAAGTCTTGTACCTTCATTTGTAACGCTCTGCACTTCTCTGTACTGTGGCCAGGTGCATTGGAGTGAAAAGCACATCTGGCGTTGGCGTCATAATTCCTTGGCAGACTGGAAGGATCTGGTGGTGCCAACGTCCTTAACTCAACCAAGTTGAGCTTCAGGAGCTGTGGCAATAAAGCGGCATAAGGCATAGGGATTGGATCAATCACCCTATTGGCCTGAGATGGTCTCTGCTGAAAAGGTCTTTGTTGATTGTTGTTGTTGTTGTTGTTGTAGTTTCTCTGAGGCGGATATTGAACTTGTTGCTGGTAGTGGGGTTGTTGCTGTGGTTGATATGCTGGTTGCTGAGGATTTGGAGCGGGAATAGTGACGGCTGCCACTGACCTATGAACATACTGTGGTCTGCCCCTGTTGGCCTGAATAGCATTAGTCTCACCGGTTCTTCTAGGCCCCACAAAAGGCTTTCTGGGGTTGCTGGACGAGCTCACACCATTGTCAGAAATTTTGCCCATCTTTAATAGGCTTTCAATCCTTTCTCCAGCTATGACTACGTCAGCGAAGCTGGTGGAAGAAAAGGCAGCTAGCCTGTCAATATATGTCCCTTGGAGGGTGTTCATAAACATGTCGGCCATTTCCCTTTCCGACATGGGTGGCTGGACAGCAGCATCAAGCTGTCTCCACCTCTGGGCGTATTCCCGGAAGCTTTCCCTGAACGACTGAGACATTCCCATCAGGAGGGTCCTGTTAGGAGCCATGTCCAAGTTGTACTGGTACTGCCTGATGAAGGCCTCAGCTAGATCCTTCCAGCATCTGATGGTTGCTCTGGTCAAGTGAGAGTACCATTCCCTTGAAGCTCCAGTTAAACTGTCTTCGAAATAAAACATCCACAGTTTTTCATCCATGGTGTATGCCTTCAGCCTCCCCAGAAAGGATTGCAAGTGGGTTCACGGACAGGATGTTCCATTGTACTTCTCGAAGCACGGAGGTTTAAACTTGTGGGGAATCCTTACCCCGTCCACTAATCCCATATCCATGACATCAAAGCCCAGGGAATTCTGAGACTCCAGAGATCTTAATTTCTCAGCAATTTCGTCCAGCCTCCTGTCATAGGCTTCATCCCCAGCTCCCATTACGGTGAATTGATCCTCTTGGGGGTCTTCTTGTAATACTCTTCCCGCAGTAGCATTCCCTTGCACATTAGCAGGGATGTTGATCTCTGGATGAAGGTGGGGCCCATACACAGGTGGATTAACATGAGGCTGAACCCTCTCATTGTTGCTTGTTCCTCCAGTCCCTAAATGGGGTTCCTCTTGGGTCTGCCTTTCTACCAATGCCCTTAATCTTTCTTGGCTTTGAGCCAAACCATTCATCACTTCCATGAACTGGGTCATCTGGTTTCTCATTTCTAGCCTCTCATTGGCCATTTGAGTCCTGACTTCTGTAAGGTCCTGCTGTACTTGGTCCATTTGTATACCCGGAAGGTTGTTGCGAGTGGGATATCTGTGCGGACGGTTGAGAGGGAACACCCGTCGTCGAGCAATAGTTCCTGAATCAAAACAGAGTTAGTAACAAACAAAACAAAAACCTACAAAACAAAGCAAAAGTTAGTATGCAATGCAGTATGCTTATTTGTTTCCAAGGTATCCGGCTTGGCATTTGGTTTTGACCTTTCCAGACCCCTGAGGAAGATGTTTTGATGTTGCTTGGGAGAAAGAGATTCAAATGAAACAAACTAATGAATATATTACAAATTGTGAATCATACATAGTTTGTTTTTTACAGTACATGCCCCTGAGGGGTCAAAAATACAACATAAAAGAAAAGTACATGAAATGAAAGCAACAACAAGCAAAAGTCAGACACCAAGACCAAACTCATCCTCCCTAACTTCCTTCAGAAGTGCTTCAGTTACAGGATCAGCTGGATGCTCTGTGAGGTTCCTGATAAGAAGATTCCTGGTGGTGATAGCAGTGGTCAACCTCTTGTGCCTGCTTTGGTCCTTTGACCTCTTCACACCAGCCCTAAGCTTCAATTCTGAGATCTCCTTCTGGGCTGCTAGCAGGGCTTCCTGTTGCTCTTTTGCATTAGCCTCCAACTGCTCAATCTTGTCCTGAGTTCTCTTATCTTCCTGAGTGCGAGCTTCAGTGATCCTGACCCACCTAGCTTGACTTTCTTTCAGGTAGAGATCAGTCCTAGCCTTCTGGAACTGGGCCTCTTTGCAGGCATTCTTCAAAATCTGCTCCCTAGCTCTTGACTTCTTGATGTAGTCCTCTGACTTCTCAATCCTGGCTAGATGCTCCACCTTAAGCTTTTCCAACCTTTCAATGTCCAGACGACCATCACTCCTCTCCCAGAGGGTTCTCTTCAGGGCTTGAGACAGATTCTCATTCCTCTCTTTTAGTTTCTCAAACTCTTCCAGGCTGACAGTGGCTGGAGGAGGTGCTGTGGATGGTCCAGGTGCATCCTTAATGGTGAAGGGCATCCCAGAAATTTGAGCCCTGGCATGAGACCACTCATAATACTGAGCTGAGGCCACATTATTGCATCTCCCAAGAATGGCCATCCCTTTGGTCTGGACATTGTCCCAAGCCCAGGATGCTTGCCTGACAACAGCCAGATTAGGCTTTATCTCACAATAAAGGGTTTCAGCCAAGTCTTGTACTCTAGGAGGGTGGACCAATGCATAGCCCAATTGTCTTTTGAATAGAAGAGGGTTGTAGTTGATGCAACCCTTCACTCCTATCAGAGGTACATTGGGGAACTGCCCACAACTAGTAATGATGTCCCTGCCCTTGGTGCTCTGGGTGCACCACATGATGTCATCTGAGGTCAAAGCAACAAGTCTCCTAGCCCAATTCTTCTGTTGGTGAGGATTCAGGAATGCATCAGTCTTGGGCAAGTGTCTGAGCATCCAGGTATGGAATAGGGGAGCACAACATCTCACCAACCTTCCTCTTTGCTTTTCATTCCTTTGGTGAACAGAGTAGTATAAATCTCCCAGTAAGGTGGGTACTGGGTTCCTTAGAATGAAAAGATGAATGGCATTTTTGCTGATAAACTTAGGCTCATCTGCAAATAATATAGCCCCATATATGTTGAGGGCTAATAATGCACAGACTGCCTTCCATTCTCCCAAGGAGGCCTTCAGGATAGCCTGAGAAGTCAAGAAATCCAAGTGTAGACCAGAGATTCCAGCCTTTGTTGTCATGTGCTGCTCAATCAGAGTAGGCTCCAAATACAGTGCTTTTGCCATTTCTTCATTACTGGGAAAAGCCATCTCAGGGTTGAAGGGGACACCACCCCTGACAGGTACACCAATCGGTGATGAATACTCTTCCAACAAGGGTCCCAACTGAAAATTCTGGAAGGTGAAGCATCTCAAAGGAGGATCATAGAACTGTAGGCAAGTGTGGATCAAGCTCCTCTGAGAAGGGTCCAAATCCATAACCACATCAAGGATGCCTCCATAATGTTCTCTGAATAGTGGTATATGGTCTGGAGTGATAAGGGCCTGGACCTTCCTGATGTCAGTCAGCTCAGGCTCAAAGAAATGATATGAGATGTTGCTCTTCTTGGGTGCCATGTCTGCTGATGAAGAGCTGAAACAAATACTGATGATGGAGACTAACACTGGAGAGGAGCCACTGATAGGCTGATACTGGTGATGCAGGTGACTGAAGCAGGTAGCTGATGAAGGTAGCTGAAGCAGATAGCTGGTGAACAAAGGCCTATGCAGATGAAAGGGGTCAAAACCAAGCCAAATGCAATATGGATACCCTGAAAAACAAATAAGCAAATGTTAAATGATGCAATGATGATGTATAAAAATGATATGCAAGGGTTTTGTGATCAAGCTGGATTTGATTAACTGCCTTGATATAAGTCCATGTATGTCTAAGAAGTCCAGATGAAGGTTCAAAAGTCCAGTAACCAAGGTGGGGGACTCAAATAAAGAGTCACATGTCCAGGGTTAAATCACAAAAACTGTCCAAAGTGAAGCATTCTTAAACAAAACAAGGTAACAGGGTATGATGTGGCCATGGGTACCTGCAAACCTGTAAACAGCCAACCCCCTCACAGGTGGTGTTCTAAAACAAGGATCCTCAGACTTGGATCAGTTATGAGAAGTGTAAACACTTCTATCCCGGAGGTACAGTGTTTACAATAACCATAAAAGATCCTCCTCTAATTCACCTCAGTTTCTGAAGGTCATAGTAAAGGTCATCCAGACTTAGCAGGCTTCCCAGATAGCCCTAGCACTACAGGAAATCTGTAGCACAGATTTCTCAAGAAGAAACCCATGTCTGAATCGTGTTTCATATTCCCGAACCAGACCGAAATGGAATGGGAAAGAACATGAACCACTCTAGCCTAGGTGTCACTCAGGTCCCAGGTATAGAACCTTAAACTCTCAATAGAACCCCACCCACCAAAACAGAAAACAGATCCAGCCAGATAACAGTATGACAGTATGATGTATATGAAGCTGTAAAGAAAGCAGTAAACAACTGTACATAAAGCAATAAATAAAAGCAAACTATATAAACACAATTAGCACATAATACCCCTGTAAACACAAATCAAACAAGCGCTAGGAGGAACCCACAAAAAGAACCAGAAGCCCTGGTTACAGTATAAGGGTCCCCAGCAGAGTCGCCAAGCTGTCGCTCCCCATAAATGAGACTAACTCAAATAAGGTACAAACGCGAACGGTCGGCGAAAAGGATGAAATGAAAAGAGTCGCCAGCTAGGCATTTTTATCCCGAAGGAAAGGTAATGCTGCATAAACCTAAGAGAAGATATGGATAAGATGGTTGCGAACCAGAGAGACTGAGAAAGGGGGTTGGTTACAACCTGGGAAGGTATTAGCACCCAGATTGTCCGTCGTACTCGACGGGATCCACGCTTGAAAGATTTGTGTTTTAAAGGGGGTAGTGTTAGTGCAATCTGTGTATAAAAGGGCTGGAAAGGGATATACAGGTATCTGTGTAAAAGGAGTGTAAAGTGAAGTATGTGAAGTGTATAAATGTACAGTGTCAGTGTAAGAAATGAATGAAATGCCCAAGATAATGAGGCTAAGAGAATAATGCTGGAAAGAGGGGGAATATACAAAGACTTTTGTTCGATAACTGTTAAGTTATGCCTACGTATCCTCTCGTGCAATGAGGAAGTCAGAACACCGTAGTTCGACCCAAAGAGACTGAAAGATGAATTGACTTGTGAACTACTTACCTACCTATGCTCAAGTGTATGACCTGTCTGGCTCAGGTGCAAACTGTCTTGCATTAGACGGAAGAAACTAGTTCTCGTTTGTGAGGGAATGAGATGAGAAAAGAATCCCGAAGGAGACGATTATTGTTTGTTTTTGAGTTTTCAATCTTTCATTGCTTCTGAAAGTTTGTCATAAATTAATGAGCTTAAGCCTAAACCAATGAATTTAGTAAACTCATCACATTTTCCCTCTGATTAGGGGTAATGAGAATACCTTAAGTGTGAAGTCAGCTTCTCACACTTAATCACCATGGTGTAGGATTAAGATCATTAACCTACTTGTGATTATTTAGATGTTTTTGTGGTTTTTGTTTAGTGTTAAGTAATGAGATTAAGCCATAATCAAGGATCAAACAGACTCATTACACCATCCTAATAGAAGGAGAATAGATGAAAGTGTTTAAGCTGAGGAAAGCTCCTCAACTTAATCCATGATTAGGGATTAAACTCATGACAAAACAAAGCCTTTATTAAGTGGATTTTAGCTAATGATAAGATGATGAAGTGATTTTTAGGGTTTGTAAGACAACTTGAGGGGGACTTGTCCATTAACACTAGGGTTAGTCCTTCTTAACCAATTTAAGGAAGAATTAGAACCCTAGTGCAAGGCCCAAGTTACAAGCTTGATGTCTTGATGATTATTAAGTGGATTGATTAAAGGAGTTAAACACATCAAGGGTTTAACACTTAGGATTAAAGTTATACACTCCATCCTAATAGAAGGATGCAGGCATAAGCTTAATCACAAAGCCTTAAAGCCTTTAGGGTTTAGTCCCTGATTATGAGATGAGAAGAGAAGACTCAATGAGACACAAAGGTAAAAGCTAAATGGGGGGACTAACCAAAACCCTAATCATTGTCATGCTTGGTTGTTCCTAAGGTTTGTGAGGTTTATAAGAAAGATCTTCAAAGAAACCACCAGGAAGCAGATGAAAGGAGCCAAGAGAAGCAAAGTAACTTGCTTCATTTAAGAAGACAAGTAACTTGAAGAAAGAAAGTAAGATGAACAAGAATGAGCCAGCTCAATCTCAAGCACAAGACAAAATGCAGCAATGATGCATAAAAGAGATGAGAAGAGGTTGTGAGAAGTGAAGGCAAATTCACTTCTCAAAACAACTTATCACCTGAAAAGTTAGTGAAAGAAATGCAATGCAATGCAAAATGAGATGAAATGGGATGATACAAACCAAAACCAGAAGCATGTGTGTGATGTTGATGATGCTAAGAGATGATGCAAACATGAGGCAAGGCATGAGAATGATCATACAAACATATGGATGCAAATGGAGCATTCTTAGAACCATGAACATACATAAAAAGTTATGGAATGCAAATGACATTCAACATGGAAAATGAAAGATGCAATGATCACATATGATTCTAACATGTCCTAAGATGTATTATGAATCCATTGGATGCACAAAATGTCATGGCAAGTCATGATATGCAAACAAATGGAAGATGGATGCAAATGAAAGCCCAAATTAGGGTTTATGATCAATGCACAAAACAAAATTCAAAACCAGAAGCAAACATCATGATAAAAATTTGAAAATGCACTCAAAGGAACCCTAAACCTATACAAACTCACTGCCCAAAGGAGGGGACCTAACTCTTAAACTAATGAGAGTTATGAATTTCTTAAGATTGCTAGGGTTTTAAGGTACCTTGTCAAGAAAAATGCCAAACAAATAGGAAATGCAAGATCAATTCATGCCAATTTAATCCTATAAACTATATGCTAAACAAGATGCAATGCAAAAAGAATCATTTTCCAACTCTTAAAGGCTAGGCAGAAATGAATTTTTGAAGATTGAATCAAAATAATGCCTTGAAATGAAATTAATTCCATTAAAAATTGTCAAAAGGCATCAAGATCAAAAAAGAAATTTGGTTTGAGAGTTGGACAATGTTTCTAAATGATTTTAAATGTTTCATGAATTTTTATGTGATTTTTAAATACCTAAAAGTATTTTTAATTAATTAATTCTCATTAATTAATTAAAAATAATCTTTTAAATGATTTAAAAATATTTTTTAATGCAAAAAATAAAAATAAAAATGTTTTTGGTTTCTGAAAATTAATAAAAGCTTGAATAAAAATTTTCAGAATTTTTTCAATGATTTTTACTATTTTTAAATAAATGAACAAAACAAATGAATTTAAATGAAAATAAAATTGAATTTAATGGGAAGTAAGCAGGATCAAGGGCCAGCATTCAAACTGGACGCGCGGGAGTTGACTGCGCGCGTCATCCAGTGGCTGAGATTCAAACTTGACTAAGGCTGATTAATTAAATTAATTAAGTGAGATTAGGGCTAAGTGACAAATCTGGACCACACACGCGCGCAGGAGATTGACTTAGTCAACCAGATCAACGCTCCACATTCAAACTTCATTTAATTACAAAATTAGGGCTAATGACTTTCAGACGACCGGAACAGTGGTTCCGGTCGTCTTCTCCGACGAGCCAAATCTCTAACTCTCTCTAAACTCCATGAAAATGAAATATAATTGCCCAGAATCAAACCCCATTCAACACTGAATCAAAACCCCCAAAAAAAAATCATTTTTCATTCACTAATCATGCAAATCGAAGCACAACATATTTAGGGCAGAAAGTTTCAGACAACTCATACATACTCAATATCCCACCATTTTCATTTTTAAACACATCATGATGATCAGGACAACATGTAGAATCAATTTATAACAAGTAAATGAAGTTCTGGAAAATTTGTTCTTGATGGATACCTGAACTGAAGTCCTTCGAACAGGAGCTTTCTGACCCTTTCTCCTATGCAAACTCACTTCTTTGGTCCTCTTGAGCTCAATGGGATGCTTCACAACTCTTGTTGATGGCTGATTTGGGAGATGGCAGAAGTTCTGTTCAAGGGGGGGTGGTGATCGTGTTTTGGTTCCAGTGACTTTTAGGCTGTTTTAGTGGTTGGTTTGTGATCAGTGGAACCTCTTAAGATCAATGGTGAAGTTTGTTTATGTGTTTGAAGGCTGTGCTGAGTGTTTCGAATGGTTTTGCAAGTTGGAACAAAAATGATAACTATGGCTTGGAGTGTGTTTCAGCATGAAGTGTGTGGTGTGTTATGCTGGCTTTGGTCCATGTATCAAAAGGTGATAGGTCAGAGAGTTGTTGGTGGCCTATGGTGATTGGTATGGGTCTTTGGCCAAAATGTCAACTTGATTTGTACTTGAGGTATGGGCAATGGTACAACTTGCTTTTTGGCTTGTCTTGGTTCAGCTGAGTTTAGGGAGAACCATGGAATTGTATATGAGATGATTCAGCAAGTTGATCAAGGTTTGTGTAGTGTTTTGCAAATTTCACAAAGCTTGTCCCCTTTGGAAATTCTTGCAATTCAAGGCATCAAAATGCAAAGTTCTTTGGCCCATTCTGAATTTTAGAGGTCATGTGATCATGTTGTGAAGAATTGGTACACATTTGAGGCCCTTAGAACACTTGATCATACCATTTTGCAAAATGCCTCTTTGGTAGAAAACTTCAAATTTTGTGATTTTGGCCAACTTTGACAAGCCATAACTTTTGATCCAAAATGAATTAGGTCAAGTTCTTGTACTTTTTGAAAAGGGAATGATCCATTCTATAACTTTCATGACCAAAGTTTTTCCATTTGAAGCATTTTTGAATCAAAAAGCAAGGGTTGAAAAAGTTTCCCAAAATGGCAATTTTCATTATAAGTCAACTTTCCCAAAAAGTCAACTTTGCAAATGACTTGAAATTTTCCAATTTTGTGAACTTCTAACATCTTATATGATCAAATAAAGATCATACACAATCAAAATGATGAAGAACACCCTTTGGTTGGGTCATTGGGGGCCTCAGATGCCCTGATTTTGCACTGACTTGCTCAAGAAGTCAACTCTTGATCAGATGACTTCCCCATGGAATTTCTTCATGAAAATTGATATGCATGATCCCTATACCATAGAGAGACCAATAGAAACAAGAATGACCAAAAAAATTGGAGTTATGGCCTCTGAAACCAAAACCCTAATTCTAGGTCATCTATGCAGTTAAACCTGGCTCTGCTTCCATGCCTTTCCCAGTTCTTGTGATTCTTTGACTTTCTTGAATTTGTGAGGATATAATATGATGCTTGAACATACATGGACCCCTTTGAAGTGATTGATGACCTTTGGGGTGGCTCAAGAAGCTCTTGGATTGCTCAGATCACAAACCCTAGATGCAGATGACTTAGAAGCTATGCAGTGGATCAAAATGTGGTATGAGATGCTATGATTGAGTTTATGCATATGAAAAGGTCACAAGCCATGGTGTGAATGGGTGAGGGAAAATTTGGGGTGTTTACAATATAAATATTATTATACTATTACTACTATTAATATTTTAGATTCTTGCACTTTAATTATTTTTGCTACTAACATTTAATTTCTTGCACCTTTATTGCTTTTATTTTATTATGCTTTATTATGTTTTATTCATCCATTATCATGTTTATTATTTCTTGCTCTTGTTTTTTTGTGTGTTGATTTTCCTTTTGTCCATTTGGACACAAAAATATTAATAAAGGATTAAACCTCTAAAAACTTGTGACTTTAATCTTTGGACTATTTGTTACTATCCTTGGCATTGGAATGGAGTTTTGAGCTTAGATTTTAGGACACCTCTCCTTTGCTTTGATCTTCATGAAGTTGGTACTTTGGATCTTATAAGGATGGAACTCTTATGCTCATAATTGGAAGTACCATCAAGTTTGGTTAGATCTTTCTTCCTTTATCTCCTTATTTTCTTTTTAGGATAGTCCCTTCATCTTCTCACATTCTTTAATTTTCAAAATCTTCTCTCTTTTTCAAAGGATTCTTGTTTTCTAAAATCACCACTTCTTTAATAAATAAAACCTTGAGTTTTGTCAAGTGGATTTTACCTTCTTTTTTCTTTTCTCTTAAAAAATCAATGAATCTAATCATCTTGACTTTAATTCAAAAAATAAAAAGAATCAAACTCATTCAAGTTGTTTTGTGCCTTTGTGCATTTTTGTCTATTTTCTTTAAAAAGTGTCGATTATGAGTCATTATTTTTTAGTTAGATGCAAGTCTCTCAATATCCATTGGTGTAGTTTATTGTAATTGAGTCTTTTGTCATTCGTGGGGGTTTAGTGGCATACACGTTGATTTTATCTGAGTTGGCGCCCTCCCAATAATGATGTATGAGTCCATGCCTTCATTCTCATGGTAGATATGTTTGGCTAACCACTTGAAGATGAAAAATTCTCTTCACTTAATAAAATCAATCACAACCAACCCCTTTTCACTATTTGTACCATGAACTACAGGGTTTTGATCTCGCATTGCACTTTGTGGGTACGTAGACATGAGGTGGTAAACCTCTCCAAACACAAAAATCTTAAAAAACATTTCTCTTCTCATCTCTTCAATCTCATTAAAACAAACCTTTTTTCAAACCAAAAGTAATAAATTTTTCAAAGGGCTCTCGTGGAGAACCACAGACATTTTGGGTGCGTAAAACCTTCCCATTGTGTAACCTATCCCCTTACCCGGTTCTCTGAGGTGTTTCTTTAGCTTTTTTTGCTTTTAGATTCATTAGGATTTATTCGCTCTTTTTCCTTTTCCTTTTCCTTTTGGAATAAAATAAAAGCGCGGTGGCGACTCTGTTTACTTTGAGTTAAGTTAACTAATAGATTACACTCAGATTTTACCGCTACAGATTCGTGAGATCAAAACGAGTGATTTTGATGTTGATTTCATCTCAAATGGATACCTATTCCATGAGATACGATTGGTTTTGCAAATCTGGGCACAAACACCTTCGCGCGTGTTCTTGGCCAATGTTCTTAGCGCCCTTTTTGCAAATTTGAAATTTTGAATTTTATAAGTTTTTGTTAATTGATTCAAAAATTAATTTCTCTTTGATTGCTTTAAGTTTTTTAATGATTATTTTTCATTAATTCTAAAAAAAATTAAATATTTTATTCCATAAAAACAATTCCAAAAAAAAAAATACTTTTTAATATATTTTGTATTTTTTTCATAGATTTAATTTTTAATTGTTTTTACACATTTTTAAATGATTATTTTTCTTGATTTTTCAAACACAAATGAATCTCATAATATTCTATGGATAAAATATGAATTTTCAAACCTTGATCCAAGAATTTTTCTTGTTTTTCCTTAGTGTTTGAAATTTATCAAATATTTTATTTCAAAATATGTATTCAAAATATTCAAAAACTAGGATTTTGATTTTAATCACCCTCAAATTGATTTTTATCACAATTGGGCCTCTATTAGAGTGTAAGACCCAGCCCTTTTTTAAAAATTAACCATTAGGGTTCATCTGATCCATTTTCAAAAACTCAGCGCGATTGCCTTTTTCACCGCATTTAGTTTTCATCTTTGAATATCTTTACACATAGCCTTTTATTTTCTAAAATGAATTGTCAAAATGTGTCATGAGGAATATTTTGTGTTTAGGACTCATTCTTTTTGTTTTAAACTTTCTCCGGTCTATTTTAAAACTCCGCCAGGCTTCCGTATAAGTCTTGAACCCACCAATTGTTTCAGACATAGTTTTCAATCTCTTATACAGAGATTATGAGCATTTGTTTACAAATCGCATCTCCTCTTTTTCTTTTTTCATCTTTATGACTAAAGAACTAATACATCAACAACTAGACTGAGCTTCACTCCGGCAAACTGATTTCTAGGTTGTAGGCAGCTTTTCAGCACCCAAGTCCTACTTTATGTATGAAATCATCAGTTAATTAATCAACAAAACAAACTCCATAGGCATCCTTATGTTTAAGCCCTATTATTGGATCCTGAGCCATCTTTTCTCTTTCTAACTTCTCACTGTTTTCTTAAACTGTTGTGCTTGTTTAGAATAAAGTTGTTTGCCAAAATTATCTTTCTTCACCGCATACTAAAGCAGAGATAATGAAATACTTCTTAATGACAAAGAGAATACAATGTATAAAACACGTATGTAATCTTTATCCTTCGGTATTTTGGGCCTTTGATTCCCAATGTAACACCCAACTTCATTCTTAATGAAACAATTTAAGAATATTAAAACCATAGCAAAGACATACTAAAATTTATTAAACACATTCACTGACACTTTTATTTGCCTGCATGTGTCTTTACTGTTTATATTTGCATCTCTGCTAGAATTTAAGCAATCGGGTTATTTCCACCAGACCTAACCTCTAAATAACTAGAACAAAAACTAGGGCAAAACATAGCCTCCTCCTGGGCTTCATTCAAGGACCCTCAGGCCTCCTAAAAATGCCTTCTCTCAGGCTTAGATGTTACTTGTAACACCCAAAATATTCCCCAAGAATTTATATTTAAAATCAGAGTAAATAAAAATTATTGTTTTATTCTGAGTGTCACCTTCGACAAAACTCATGGCTCAATAGATACGTGTTACAAAAATATTTCACCTTGCAGCGGAAAACTTTCAAAACTATATAAAATAGTGTTTCAAAATACAAATTGTTTTCTAAAATTAAATAAACAAGCAAAAACTGTCGTCCCGACACCCAAAGCACATATCAGAGCCAAATCCTAAAGACGCGAAGCACACAGACTTCACAGACTACCAACCAACTAATCCTGGTCACCTGCATGTTACCAATATAAGGGTAACATTCAAACATAAGGGGTGAGATACTTTCATCATCAAAAGAGAAAAATAATAAGAATAAGCAAGTATCATTAACTAGATCACCACCTCCAAACAACAACAACTACACAATCACATCATATACACAATAACATTATACACATCATCAACATCATACACAACAATAACAACAACGACAATCATTATGCAACGAGACTCTACTTGACTTTATGCATGCAGTACCGATTCCGATCTCTATTTCAAGATCCAGTTCCCGTCGGAACTCTCGACCCCTCTTTCATGGTCCAGTATGACCCCTATTTCACGATCACACCCTCGACCCCTATTTCATGGCCACGTACGATCCATATTTCATGACCGCACCAACATCACGACAACGACATGCCCCGTTTTAGTATGTTATACAACTATGCAACATGTCACTCAACACCGATGACATATGCAATGACCACAAAATCAACCTCACGCAACATACAATAACAATTAGTTCATGCATTATCATCATCAACAACATACAATAACAATGATCTCATGCATTAGCATTATCAATAACATACAACTATAATGATCTCATGCATTAGCATCATCAATAACATACAACAACAACAATGATGTCATGCATTAGCATTATCAAGAACATACAACTACAACGACGTCAACAACACATAACAACTTCATATAACTTCAATTAACATCTAATACATGCATCATCAACTACAACAACATATAGCAACATCAATAACACCTATAAACACCAAAAACATACATCTTCAACCACAACAACATATATCAATATCAACAAGAACACATAACAACAACAACAACACATACAACACCATGTACCAACACCTACAACATATATCTTCATCTATACAAACATATGATAATAACAACAAGAACACATAACAATCATAATTTCATAAATATCATGCATATTTTAGCATATAACAACATCAATCCACTTTAGCCACCACTAACGCAACAACAACATATACAACAACCTATTACATATACATAAGTCAACAACAATTATACATAACTCATCACAACAACAAAGCCAACAAACATATCCACCATGTTTAGATTCAAGTTATACTATTGATCCCTACAGTTATGGGTATAACTTCTCTTTTACTATTTTCAACTATAAAACCAATACGAACATCGAAATCATCAAAATTCATCACAACAGAGGGTTGACACGGTCAGCCGTGTTCTGTGACACGGCCCGTGTCAGAGGCCTACGTCCACACCTTCCAAAAACACAACATTTAGCTAAACACAGTGGTCTGACACGACCACCCGTGTCCTGTGACACGGCTCATGTCAGGCTTACTGTAGCCCAAAAATCTTCTTTTCTACACATAGAGGACTGACACGGGTGCCCGTGTCTTGTGACACTACCCGTGTCAGGAGCTCTGTAGTCCAAAACATTGTTTTTCTCCATTGTTTTCGTGCTACGATTCTTCTTTCAAAAACCCCAAAAACCAAATTTTTCTAAAACGAAAATGCTTCCAAATAGACCAATAAACACATATATCAATAAGTATCAACCTAATTCATTTTATTTCATAGATTCATACCTTCCTAACTCAAGTTATATCATCAAACACCTCAAATTACTCAAAAGACACAAACCTAATCTATTCATAATTCAGAAGTACTCTTATCACCATCTATTTCATATAATTGGTATACAACAACAATGAATTATCAAATAATCAACCCAATTCATGTTCAAACACCAAAACCCCAAACCCTCTAATCAACAACACAACCTAATTCATATTATAGAACCCTTAAGGTTCGGAAGAGTCCCACCCTTACCTTGGTTTTGATGAGCAATCTCTTCCTTCTCCGCAGATTATTCTTCAAGCCCTTAACTTTCTTCTTCTTTCTTCTCTCTTTTCACGATCGGTATATCGCTTCCCAAAACACGATTCTCTTTTCTCTTTTTCCTTATTCCAACATAACCCCTTAGACCCAATCTATGAACTTCCACCTTTACCCTTACTAATTTCACCAAATGACCACCTTACCCCTTACCTCTTATTATTCCCATTATTTTATTATTCACCAAATAAATATTCCATATAATCTAATTCTTATAGTTAAATATCATATTGAATAATAGTTCCTTCTTCCACAACATAAAATACCACAAATCCGATTTAAATAATTAAATAAATTTTGGGGCGTTACATTACTCATCCTTCCCCAGCCTCCTCTTGGGCTTTATCCAAGGACCCATGGACCTCTTACAGGTAACCTAGCCTCCTCTTTGGCTTAAACACGAGGACCCTCTCAGTCTTCCTAAAAGCATAAAAATAAACCTTAGAATCAAATAAAATACAGTAGTCTCCCTCTCCTTGATGGATGACCAAGCTAGCCTCCTCTTAGGCTTTGTACAAATAAATCTCTCCAGACAAAGGAATGTCTGATGATCTTCAAAAAAATTATCAAACCAACAGAAAAAACACTCTTATTATAGAGTCAATCTTCAACAACTTTTCATCCACCCATCTTAGACTTCATATAAGATACAAATAAACCAAAAGTCAATATCTCATAAATAAGCTTCACACCTGGGCTTCCAAATTAGGACACGGATAAAACATTCCCAACAAAGTCAGTTTTCATCCTCTAGCTTCAACATTGGGCTTCAATCATGGCACATATAAATCAAATATTCCCTCTTTAGAGATTACAATTTCTCTTGACTGAGAACCTTTTAGCTTCAACCTTGGGCTTCAATCAAGGCACATACAGTCAAATACTATGCAATCACTCAAAATCAGTCATAGCCTTAGACTTTAATTAAGCTAAACAACATCAATACAGTCATAGTCTTGGACTTTAACTAAGCTCATTCCCAACAGTCATCGTCTATGACATTAACTAAGCTAAATTCCCATAACACCAGTCATAGCCTTGGACTCTAACTAAGCTAAACATCCAGCCTTTCTTGAGTTATGCAAATCAAGATAACACATTCAGTTGTCCTGAGTTATGAAATTAAGGGTACCCATTCAGCCTTTCTTGAGCTATGCAAATCAAGATACCATTCAGCTTATGCCTTGAGCTATATTCAAGCAACCAACTAGTCATAAACAACTGTTTTCAACTTCAATCCTTAGCTTTGATCAGGACACATACAAAAATTTTAGCTTCAATATTGGGTTTTGATCAAGACACAAATACAAAGTTTTGAGCATCAACATCCTGTGCTTTAACCAGGATACAAATCAACCCTTTCCTCCTAGCTCTAGCCTTTTAGGAGGAACTACGATGATATGGTCTCTCAATTCTAATTTTGGGGGTACATAGGCAAAAGGTCGTAATATCTTTAAGAGCACACTAAACAAAAAACCACAATTAGGTTTCTAAACGTAAGAAAAACATCAAAAAATTATGATAATACAAAAACACAAAAACATCAAAATCACCTTATCAATCAACACTCATCTCAAACCCAGACCCATATAAAAGAAACCCTATCAATATCAAAAAAATAACAAATTTTGCACTAAACCAAAGGTAAGTTAAAGAAGAACCCAAAACCATGTGGGCATCTGTTAAATAATAGTATGCAAAGAGGGTGAGTTTAAGATATCTTTTCCCTTCCATAACCAGCTTCACCAGGAAAAAATAAGAAATCAGAAAGTAGCAAAAATGCGATAGTGACTAAAGACCATAAAAATTGAGTTATAGTGTCCTTAGTGGAGTCGATAAACAAAGATGACAGGTTAGTAATAATGTAATGCTGGAGTATGTGTGGGCATAGTTAATAAAGATAGTAGGTTGATTATTATTATTATTATTACTAATATGGCTAAGATTATTAATATTTTTATTTTTATTGATAATATAATTGGTGTATTATTCATATTATAATAATTATTATTATTATTAAGAGTATGGCTACCATTATTTTTATTATTATTAATATTATTATTATCATTGGGAATAATATAATTATTATTAACTAAAATCAAAATTTAATTAGTAATTGGGTTAGTGTGAGAAAATAAGGAAGAGTGAGTCCCTTAATGTTGAATTAGTGAGGGTTTAAGGATAATAATATTTTTCAAGTAAGAGAAAGTTAGAGGAAGAACAAGGCTGCTAGGGCATTCTTCTCCATGGATTTTCGTAGGATTTTAGAGTGCAATTCGAGGTAAGAGGGAGAATGAGTTTAATAATCGGTGATTCTAACATGAGAGGGTAGTAAGGGTTCCTTCCCCTCTTAGATTTTTTGTATCATATTTGAATCTGAATGTGTGTTGATTGTACGTGTATATTTGCTCTGACTTGGTAATGTTGGTGTTGGTACATATCTGGAATTTGTATGATTATGATGTTTGAACTATGTGGTGTTGTTGTTCCATGATTTCTTCCCGATTTCGCGTCTGATGTAATTTCTTGTGGTTTGTGAGACTAGTAGGACAACTATTGGACATGTTGAGACTAGTAATATTAGTATGAAGGATAAATAAGAGGTTAATCAATCACTTACATAGTTAGACAATTGAAGTCGTTGGCATGTTGTTACGAATAGTGTGGTAATCTTGGTGCAAGGTGATAAACGCATTAGGATTTAATTGTACAGGTTTGGCTAGCATTGATGGGTGATATGATGAATGATAGTTAGTGTGAAATAGTCCAATTATAATTAATTAACACCGTGTGATAGGTTAATTGCTTGTGATAATTGTAGTGATGCATTAGGGTTGTTTTCCATAGGCATGATTGATACTTGCATGTTGAATGGTGATTATGAGATCACTTTTGTTGATGTAGGAATTTCAGTGAATTTTCGGTTCACGTGATATCATGAGGATCATATATTATAATTAATAATAATATTTGGTGTACATTTTGGTGTGTATTGACATTGTATTACAGGTGGGTATTTTGGCTCATGTGTGATCAGGAGGATCGAGAAGATGTATAATTGTTATTATATATATGTTGTATGCATATTTTGTTATTGTATTTATATATATATATATATATATATATATATATTATGTTGCATTGCATGACATATCATTTGAGACTGCTGGGTGGGAATCGATATTAGATGCCTAGTAGGCCCGGACTCAGTTGGTGAGTCGTAGTAAGATATTTTGTTGCTCAGTGGAGTGTATGTGAATTATCTGGATTCTTTTGGAATCGGGTTCGATTGAATGAAACATGGTGTATCGGTACCACATTCATTGTGTTAGTTATTGAGTCACATTGCATTTATGTTTGGTGATTAGTTGTTGAATTGAAAGTGACAAGTAGTGTCGTGACTGTTTGTTGTTTATGTTGGTTAATGTGTTATACTACTCCTTAATATGTATTTTTTACTGTTAAAATATTAAACGTAATTCTCATCCCTTTGTTGTTTGTGGCGTCTGTGCTTCTTCAGAAGTACAGATAAGTAGGTATCTGAGTAGTACGTGGAGCTTGAGTTGCTTGATCGAGTCGTAGGAGTCGCTCTCATACGTAACACGGGATATTGGGGATTTGTTATGTTTTATACTATATTATTTTGTTACGTATCTCATTTATTAAAATTGTAGTGATCCACTTACTATGTGGAGAGTGTGATGATGTAAGCCTTAGTGCCTTGGATTGAATTGAATTATGATTCCGCTGTAAAAACTATATTTTTATGTCATTAATGAAAAGAGGTTTTTTTTTTGTTTTTTTTTTGAAATTGTGGCATCCTACTTTAAGTTGTAAACTCCGATTATTTTCTTACTATTTGCATATTTTATAAATTGAGAAAGTGGAGTGTTAAACCGTTTTTTCTCAACAAACTAATTTTGTGTGGTCTGTGTGAATCATTGGGCATTGGCTCTCTCGATCTCAAAGCAAGGGTAAACCCTGAGAAAAATTCAAGATATCAGACCCAATTTGACTCTTACAGTTGTGTCTTAATGCCACATTTGAACCCTCTCAAGGATAACATTGCATGTGACCTGGAGAGGAGAGGATAAGGTTTAATGTTTGCTAAGATTACTCCAGATAATCGAAATGTTAAATCAAATTACGCCTTCTAAACCTACTTTTAAATGTTCTACAATTACAAAATGTTTGTTCCGACCATAGTGCACTTCTTTAGTCGAAGCCATGACCAAAGTAGTCCAAAAAACTATTCCAAACTTCTTTGCCTGAGGAGGAAAGAGAGACTTGTGCTATTTTACTTGAGTTTTCTCAACCCCCTATTTTGTCGACCAAACTTTGTTCCAACCCAACTTAGAAGCTAGGAAGTTTGGCTTTTGCAAATTCTTACCAAAATCCCTCATCTCAAAAGAATAATCTCTTTTCATTGTCATTGACGAGGCATGTGAAGAGTGACTTAATAAGTGTGTAAACTTCTTCAAGAGAAAGGTTGTATTCCTCAACCCTCTCAAATTCAAAGCTTATTTTCATTAAACACGAGAATTTGAAGACTGGTGGTCCACCTACAATCAACGTGTATCTGATCCTTTACTCATGGTTTAAAATCTAACTAACACATTTTCATATCTACAGAACCCAAAATAGAAAAGAAAATGTATGCACATAAAAGAAATTCTGGTCTTTCAAAGATACTTCAAAATTTTATATAATCTATGTAACCTTAGTCAAACCATCTATGACGTAATTGTCTATTTAAATCAAAAGATTATTGAAAAACTTCCAAATTTGAAAATTTCTCCCTATGCTAAACATAGGTATAACTTTGCTTTAAAATTTTATTTTT